>JAYXIM010020044.1:0-207251 GCA_037575425.1 Anastrepha fraterculus | reverse complement strand
AGCTATAGAGTAGACCCGAACATGTGAGAAGATGTGTCTATGTGTAGGTATTTATATTTAGTAGCAGTCAGGCGGCAATAAGAGCGCTGGGCTTTGAGGCTTTCACTGATAAAGTTATGTTTGACCTCTTCAGGAGATGGCTAAACCGAAAATACTTTACCGCACTTGGGTCTAAGGTCATAAAAAAACTGCTTATAAAACAGGATTATAAACAGACAGATTCTTCCTGAAAAAAAACGAATTGATATGTCTTATAATACTTCTAAACTACACTTTAGAAAATTGTCTAGTAAGCAAGCTATTGAAAGGAAAGGGAACAACTGCGGTTTGACCTATTTCATAGCAGGCGTTATAGTCTCAACAGAACTGGAAATGAACCCGAGGTGTGAGAATTGTCTGAAAAGAGAGAACATAGGTAAGTACAAAAGTAAGCAAAATTAATTATAATTAATAAAAAGCAAAATTAATTACCCTATTGCAAGTTTTATAATTTTTATCGCGCCATGATAAAATACCGGAAATTGAAGCCTCTGATCATGTAAATATTAAAAACAATATTTTTAATTTTCATTCGAAATGGTTACCATTTGTTTTTACATAAGCCTTTAAACGATTAGGCCATTCCGCTATTGCAGCACGCACGGTTTCCATGGAGATTGCCGTCGTTACTCGAACTAAAGATTGTTTGAGACTATCTAAATTTCTGTTAGGTCTACGACAGATCATGTTTTCCAATTTCGACCAGCTAGGAATATAGTTTTTAACCATTGCTGGGTGGTTTTAGCCTTATGGGCAGGAGTTGAATCTTGATGGAAGAAGAGATAATGGTTGAAGTGAGTATTGCTCAACTGCCTTACCACGCTTTTTCATACATCACTGATACACTTTTGCCCCGGTCTTAACCCATTTTTTGCAGAAAGGTAGAGATATAACGAACAACATTGTTTGAGCCTTTAGAAATTCTAGCATAGATTTTGTCGTTTCGTTTATTAAAAACTTCTCCAACAGTGAACATTTGCTTATCTGTGAAAATAATATTTTCATGGCCGTTGATTGCGTGCGACCGAAGAAGACGCTTGCATCTGCGGAGTCTAATTTTCGTCAAGCGAGTTGTCAAAGATAACCAGTTGACCGACGGAAGGCTTTCATGAGCAGATCATCTCTAATAAGTCTTAATATGGATTTGGTCGATACACTCATTTACCTGAACATGCATTTCTTCTTTGTAAGCGAATTTCTGCGAATTCTTTCTCGAATGGCTTTCATAGCTGCACTGTTTCGAACCACGCGAGGACCATCACTTCTTATTTTGTCTGTCACTTCAGGCATTTGGGAAAAACGATTGATCATGCGTTGAACAAACATTCTCGAAATATTAAGTTTTTTCAGCAATTCATAAATCTCACTTGCACTTTTACCACACTTTTGTAATGCAATCACGATTTTCCTTTCGCATATCTCAGATATGGTGGACTGATGGACCGAAATTAAAATATAGTAGGAATAGGGGAGGCAATCAATAGGCCTAAATTAAAGAAATCCATTCTAATGGATCCTTAACCAACAATATTCCAGGCAGAAATACATATATAACTGGCGCGTATACCCTTTTTGGGTGTTTGGTCGAGCTCCTCCTCCTATTTGTGGTGTGCATCTTGTTGTTGTTCCACAAATGGAGGGATCTACCGTTTCAAGCCGACTCCGAACGGCAGGTATTTTTTGTGAGGAGCTTCTTCACGGCAGAAATACACTCGGAGGTTTGCCATTGCCTGCCGAGGTGCAATCATTATTAGAAACTTTTTTTTTGCTTCATTTAGGTGTTTCACCGAGTTTCGAACTTACGTTCTTTCTGAATTTCAAATAGTAGTCACGCAACAGCCCATTGGCTACGGTGGTCGCAGAAATACATGCCATTGTGATATATGTGAGGAAATGTCTCCATAGGAAAATGAGAGGAAACCACATTTACATACATACTTTAGATAGTTAGGCAGCTTTGCAAGCCCTTCTATCAACTTCAAATCACCTCAAAAATGATACATAACTGCCTGAATCTTCTCAAAATGCTAGGGAGAGAACTTCGTCACATTATTATAAGGCTGGGTTCTCGAACACGAGGGATATGAGGGAAATGAAATAGTGGACCGTTTAGTTAAAAAAAGGCGTAAACATGCCCCTACTTGGTTCTGCGTCTTTCTGTAGACTTACAAACGACCACGGAATTTCCGATAAGCTACTTTCACTCAGTAGAGTAGACCTAAGATTTCTTACTTTACAGGCCACTGTAGCCCGAGATACTACTTAAATAAAATTGGTCTTTTTGAGACCATCAGCTGCCGCTTTTACGAAATTTACACTAAACATTCAGAACACATCCTTTGTAAATGTCCTGCACTAGGCAGAAAAAGGCTACGTTTGTTAATAAGTCATATGATCCGGCAGATTAACAATAAGCATGACGAATCGAGCGATAATACCTTCACAAATCTCGCTGTTAAAAAATCAATGGTTCCAAGTGCTGTATGAACCACAGCTCCATCCTGTTGAAATCACATTTCCTCTGGGTCAATATTTTCTGTGTTTTAAAACAAAAAACCTTTGATCATTGTTCGTCCACCTATTCCGTTTACCATAGTTTTGATTTTAGCAGAATTTTTGAATTAATAAAGTCTAACATTCAGCTAAACCGTTGAACACAGCTTATCGATAGAAAAGGATTTTCTATTAACTTTTCCAGCGCAAAATTAGCAAACGTATGATCATTTAGATAACCTTGAGGCTCTAATTCTTTCACAAGCTCATTCTTAAATAGATGTAGGCCAAGATCTTTCTACTACATGTTCCATGTTGTGGACCAATAAAGTCCACACCAATCCGCTGTCTTCTTGATAACTCTTCGGATCTCCATTTACACTTTTACGTATACTGGATATTGTGTATCAGTACGAGCATTTCTTTGATGAGTTGGCATAAAGAAAAGTAGCCGTGGTACAAAATTTCTTAACAGTACAATGAGTTGTTTGTTCGGTTCGTTCGATTGTACGAGTATAAGTAAATTATACGTAATTTTTTATTTTCCAAAAAAAATTCGAAAATGCGTGGATCCTTATATAAAGAAATACTAAGAATTATGAATAAAAATAGTTATCAGTGACACATCACACCAAACAAGTAAACCCCAAAAAATTGTATTATTTATTATACGGCAAATACGGTAGCCAGGTGGCAAGTCACTCAAGATGATTTTGCATTTACACAGCCAACATTGCTCTGTAATTTATTTTCAAGTTACGGGGGATAATAGAACGAAATTTTTCGAATTTATGTTGCAATTAGAAATGTTAAGACGCTTGTGACGATGGATTCCGCAGTATAATTGATTTCATTGTTAGCTCAAATACTTAAAATAAATGCAAGTCATGCAACAGGCATTTTTCGAACACAACAGAAGAATTAATGAAATGTTTGAATGTTGTAAATTAATGTTAGAAGCACAATTAATTAGTAGCTATAGATATTTTTAGTTATTACTTATTATATTCGTAGCTGCCATAGCCGAATGGGTTGGTGCGTGACTATCATTTGGGATTCAGAGAGATAACGTAGGTTCGAATCTCGGTGAAACACCAAAAGAAAGAAAATTTTTTTCTACTAGCGGTCGCCCCTCGGCAGGCAATGCCAAACCTCCGAGTGTATTTCTGCCATGAAAAAGCTCCTCATAAAAATATCTGCCGTTCGGAGTCGGCTTGAAACTGTGGGTCCCTCCATTTTGTGGAACAACATGAAGACGCACACCACAAATAATAGGAGGAGGAGCTCGGCCAAACACCCTATCATATGCAATATTTTGAAATCAAACAGAACCAACTAGCATGAAAATTGTATAAATCTTTACCAATCACTTTCTTTTTTTTACCGGATCACAGCAGTTTGGCTGCTGATTGGCTATTTACTTGTGAAATAACCGTTAAGAAGGAAAATATCTACTTCGATAGCTAAGCGGCAGTTAAGGCCCTGGGCTCTATTATGGTGCACTCGAAACTGGCCTAGTTTCACTTTAGATTGCATCCGATCTCTTTGACATAAGGCTAACCTGGGTACCTGGTCATAGTGACTTTGCAGGAAACTGCGAAGCGGACGAGCTGGCCAGGCAACGGATCTGTGTGCTAGTGACCCCGCGAAAGGAGAGAATCGGGATCCCCTTGACAACCTGCGCTCTACTCCTGAAAAATGGGCTTCGAAGACAAAATCTTAGCTCTGAAATTTAGTGAGCGTCCTCACGGGGCAATATCCGCGAGATATATGTACATCCGGTGAGACTCGGGAATTACTTCGAGTCCTTTTTGTGGCAGCTATACGAGGGGTGCCTTTTATATGTCGGAATTAGAGAACAAAAACAAATTTTAATCATCGAAAATCACTTTATTGTTTTTCAAAATATTCTCCATGAAGATCCTGCTGAAGAGTGATCCGTCTTTGGCGATTGGTTTTCCTAATTTCTTGGAAGACAACAGGCAACCAAATGGTTGTGTACCTCTCAAAATTTACTGTTCTGCGTTGTTCTAGTGGTACGGTTGCGACATGTCCAGTTTTTCCGAAAAAACAGGCGACCATTTGCTTGGAAGTGCGTCGTTCGCGAACAACTTTTGTTGGATTTGGCTCATCTTGAAACACCCATACAGTCGACTGCTGTTTACTTTCCTGTCACGATGTCATAGACATGTTTCGAAGATCGTATTTTTTGAGCATTTCCTTCGACCAATCGACACGAGCCTTTTTTTGAGCGATTGACAAATTGTGTGGGATCCAACGCGAACAAATTTTTTTGACAGTCAAATGTTTATGCAATATTGAATGTATGCTGGTCCCACTAATACCTAAGATTGCCTACGTCCTCTCCGAATTCCGAATGGTAGTACTGTCCCATATTTACTTCTGAGAAAAAGATATTTTGAGTGATAACTTCAGAACTCAGCAAAGAAGCTTTAAAAAGATTACGACCACGGTCGTATTTTTTTTAATATACAGATGCCGAATGAGCACTTGATAAGAAAATTCCGGCTAGAGGAAATCGGTAGCCAATTTTTGTATCTTACATGCATACATACAGATATTGTTAGAAGTCAAAAATGACATTTTCACATCACGTTTCCGAAAGAATGCTGTAAACTGCTTAAGTTGAGAATATGGGTGGAATGGAATGGAAAGAAATTTTTCCAAGCACTCTAGCCATCTGGAGATGTAGAGATTTATTACCCTTAGCAAACTTCCCACACCCTTTTATGAATCGTGGCCGTTTTTCAAGTGAACGATAATGTAGCTTTTCCATTTTCAACACTTTTGTTCCGAAAATTCTCCATCTCAGCCTGGCAAAAGCCGATTAGCGGCAGAGAAAACGCTCTACATTATCTTTATCTTCTAAACAATCGACTGTGTACGATCATCGATGGTGCCACTCCTACTCTGTCTGATAAAAAATTTCACCACCACCCATGCATGCCTTTTTTGGAAACACTTGGTTGTTTTGAAAACGTGTTACTAAGAGCCTTTTTGTATCCGATTGCTCCGTGTATGGTCCTGAAATTGGCACGATCTAATTAGTCAGCTACTGCCAATACATTAGCTAATGCGTTGCCATTGACCGGACTCCTACATATGTAAGTTGAACCCGATTCTGCGCTGTAACACAGTTTAGTCTCAACTTATAGTACATGCCTAAACAATTTTTGAAGAGATGCGAGCATTTTCTATCACTTTTAGAGCGCCTTGGCTATCCCTACAGGCCTAAATGCGGTAAATTCGGTAACTGATAAATTACAATGAAAGTATATACCTCCCGTGCCATGTATAGATTGATATTATTTCGGAAGGAGCCTATTTTGAAGGCGATACAATAAAGTGAATGAATAATAAGCAGTTTGCAATTTATTAACAAATTCCCGTTGCTTGTGGTTTAGGGTTTCTTTATACAAACCTTCTTAATGAAGGCTTCTTTTAAATTAGTATAGAAAGTGGAAATTGCTAAGCTGATATGAATCAACTTTTTTGGTTCAATCGCTTTGATTTATTTATATTATATATGGGTTTATCAAATTTTGATTTACATATGACAAATATCTGTCAATTAATTGGAATGACTAAATGAGTGTCCCAGTAAAGTACCAAATTGCGTATGCATTGAGTCACTTCATTATTTATAAATAGATTTTGTAAAATATCTTGCACATGCCAACAGAAATCTTATGTATCAACCCCTTCAAAGCGGAAAGCAGCTGTGATGTGAATGACTAAACATCACTTTTGCTGTATAAATAATAGAAGACCCACCTCCTGTGCATATTTTTAGGCTGCATAACCACAATCGCATATTAATGCCCCTCACCGTTTTAGGAAACATTTTGCTATCAACAAAAGTTTTTACTTATGTGTGTATTTATAGACATTGGGGTGGGTCGATTTGTGTAGAAATTTTTTCTTTAACATCGTTCCTAGTAGATTTGGACTCTCCCAAAAATTATAAGAAAAAAGTCTACTTCAGCATAGTTCTAAAATCAATTTCGAGCACGCCTAGTTTTAAGAAAATCTTCTCTTGTGTTGACATAATTAAGTCACTTAATCTGTTTACAATGTACGCAATATTTTTCATTCTACATTTTTTCCCTTAATTTTTCATAAAAATAAAGCTCATTATATAATGAAAACCGTACAGATCAAAGTTATAAACTTTGTGAAAAATACACAAAAATTTAAAATTTTCAACCAAAATCTTTAGAGAATTTTGGGCATTCAATTTTATAGCCCAGTCAATTTTAATACAGAAAAGTGATGATTTCAAGTCGTTTAAAACTCGCGCTAATTTTTAACAAATTTTTGATGGAAGCTTTTTTCCATATAAATGATCAACATTGTATGGAAAAGAAAAAAAATAGCTAGGATAAGTTACGGTGTCCTTGCGAGGGGCCTACTTGGACAAATAAGCAAAATTCGTCCGTTGCTATTGAAAAGAACCAAGGTTAGGTTAAGTTAGGTTGAAGCGGTTGTCCTGTGGGACACACTCAGGCTCATAGCCCATTGTGATGCCGCGTGGGGAGCTTGTCCCTATCTCTCCTAAAACCAGTGTGTGTTTTTCAAAAATTTTAAAATATCTCTGATTTCTACAGAACTGAGGTCTTCTAACTCATTAAAAAATTGTCTACCCAGAATAGTAAACCTACGTCTAGATAGTGCAGGGCAGTGGCACAGTAGGTGCTAGATTGTCTCTTCCTCGTCCTCATCTAAACAACTTCTACAGAAGTCATGTGTTTGCACACCCATCCTTTGGGCGTGTCTACCTATTGGGCAGTGCCCCGTTATGACTGAGATCAATGTGCTAAGACTGTGTTTATTTTGGCTTAGCAGAGATTCTGTGCGTTTAGCATTTAGAGTCGGCCACAGTTGACGGGCGATTTTGCAGGTGGCTTTATTACGCCATCTTTTGTTTGCTTTCTTTACAATTTCTTCAAAGATGTGTAGCTTACATGTTTATAAGGGTATCCCTATATCCTTATCTATGTGCTCGTCAGATAATTTAGTGCCGAGTCTTGCTAGTTCATCGGCTCTACAGTTACCCTCAATGTCGTGATGGCCAGGAACCCATGTTACCTTAAGAGGAAATGACTCTGCCCTGTCGTTAATAGATGTGCGGCATTTGATGGCTATCTTGGAGGTTGTCGAATGTTTTGTGAGGGCTTTTATCGCCGCTTGGCTATCAGTGAAAATGTAGATATTATTTCCGGATATCGCATCACACTGTATCAGTGTCGCGGCTTTTATTATTGCCATCAGATCAGCCTGAAAGACACTACAGTAGTCGGGGAGCCGAAAACTGAAGGAGATCCCCAGATGTTCGGAATATACACCTCCGCCCACCCTGCCCTCGAGCTTTGAGCCATCTGTGTATACAGAAAAGAACCAAACTGGGAGAAAAGGACGAAGGGGCTGTGAATTAGAGGTTGACGACAAACAGTAGCTCACTACATTCGTAGAATCGCTTAAAGCTACTGTTGAATTTCACCAGATGTGTGTTATGTAAGCACGCAAATTCGCGGGTGCAGCAAAAAAGGGAGAACCCAGATGTATAAATTTTTGCCCGACGAGAGCAGGACAGCTGAGAAGAAGGTGCTGAGTTGATACCACTTCATCCTACAGACAACTTCTGCAGTAAGGCAATCCCAAGCCTCACCGCATGAACACCTAACGAACAATGTCCAGTAAGGAGTGCTGCGACATTAGTTATTAGCCTTAGAAGTTCCCTTGAGTACTCCCGATCTACCTGTGGCCAGAAGGATCTCGCGACTTTGCACGCTTGCGTACTAGATTGGCGGAGTCCCATATTTCCAGGAGTAGACTACAGGATCTCAAGGGAGCCCCAATTCTGTCATTTTACGTTGAAACCGACTCCAGCGTCCTCTGCCTAGCCGGGCTATCAGCGCAGCAATTGCCCTCTATGCCGTTGTGCCCGGGAACCCAAATGAGCTTAATATGGAAATATTCGGATGCAATCGAGAGAGAAGACAGGCATGCCTAATTTCGACTGACTAACATCGAACGCACAAACAGCGAGCTCAAGAAGTAAATATTGTATTTTGATAGCGATTTTTTATTTGATTTTTTAACATTATAACTGTATTAGGAAGACTGCATATGAGTTTTTTTTATGTACATCGAACTATAGCTTGCAAAAAAAAAATAATTAAATGAATTTTTTAAATTTGGCAGCATTTTTCGGTTCTACCTCCTCAAGGAATTGTTATCTTGCCCCTATGAGGAGGCTCACACTTAATAAGTGTAATGATCTTGAAAGCGATGTTGCTCCACCGCCAATCATTACACTACTAGTAGGGCCTTCTAAACGGGTAAGGTCGAGGGTGAGCGTCGCATCTAGAAAGAGTCCACCTTGTAGTGTCCACAGGTTAGTGCCGTTACACCGGGCGTTGGACTAGCATGAAACGGTTCGGTATATAAACGTATTACTAGGGTACGTCCATGTGCCTTACAATCGTAGCGTGCAATTAACCTGGCGATGGAGAGATGTGCAATGCACGACGACTTGTTATCTGCTCTAGACTGGTAATGACGTGCAATGTCATTGTAAAAAAGCACGATGTTCATTTTGAAAAGTAAAAAAAAGAATCTTAAATTCTAAGAAATATTAATTTTCAAAATTTCGGCTCATATTGCAAAAGAAATTCTACAAAATTTTAATACTCCTGAATACTCAACCCGCGAAAAGACTTCTTTACATTACACATCATTGCGTTTTTAGGCAAAACTGCGAGGAGATTTGCCAAGGAAAAATAAACAAAAGCCTCAACGAAGATGTCAGGTATACGCGAAACAAAATAAATGCAGCGAAACTGTTAGGGAATGTCTTATTTTGAAATTTATCGCATTGCACAAAATTATTCGTAAAGTTCTTTATATACTATTAATTTTATTTATATTCTTTTAAATATTGTGACTATATGCATTTGTTGCACTTACTCTACTAAAAGCTTTAATAGAAATTATTCCAAAAAAGCTCGTTATGAATTGGTTTACACGGCACGGTCACAGCTTTTTGAAATTAATTTCCAGCGCAAGAGGTTGAAGACCTGAAGAGGTTGAACTAGAAAACCCAATGCCAGGAAGGAAACTTATTACAGAAACCACCATATATGTATAGATTTTATTCAGACTATCTCCATACATATATATGTATATTGCGGTTCTTCAAATGAAATCTGAATATAAGGAATTTCCCAATTACGAACCAAAAAATGCCCAAGAACCAGTTTGTATTAAAACAAATAGCATTCATAGTATTTACAGTCAGAAAAAAGGAACCGCGGTTATTAATGGAGATATATATTTAAATTTTTTTTAAAATGAAAGTATGTACAAAACTCCGAGTCGCAATTACTCAATAAGCCGTGTAGTCTTCATCGTTCTCGAGTATAGCCTGGCATCTTCTTCGTTCTTTGAACCAGCTTTTCTGCGTAGCTCGCCGACGAAGGCGACCATATTTTGCGAACTTGATGCACGAGTTGCTTTAAATCGTAGACTGGTTTTCCAGCAAGATACGTTTTCATAGTTCTCCACACATTTTCAATGGGGTTGGCGTCTGTGGACTTGGAAGGCCAGTCCAATACTGTGACGCCATTTTCTTGTTTTGTTGTTTCTCAATGTGTTTTTGTGAGAGCAGTGGTTTTGATAATGTGGAACGGTAGGATAGGTTCACCTCCTTCAATCGATGTTCGATGGTGTTGATACTCATGTCTAATACCTTTTTAGCAAGAACTGGTCATGCTTGACGTAGTCGCAAAGAAGGGTCCCGTTTAACAAGTTGGACGATCACTTTATCCTGCTTTTTATGCATCACTCCCTTCAAGCCGCGCTTGGAAAAGTCATCAACACTTTTTTACACCTTATGCCGCTGATTCCACATCACAGCAAACTTTTTTGATTTTTAATTACTTTTTCAGATTATTTCGCCCCTTTCGAATGCGTGCATAAAAATACCGCCTCGAAACGCTTCGAGTAATTCTCACTCATTTTAGTTTGGTAGGGTATACGGGAAAGTTTCGAGCGACACTAACCTGGGTTAGCACTGGCGTCGTATCCCTTGAGTGGGACTATTACAACATTCGGCTACGGCGGACGCAAGTAAGTAAAAATTAATTTCCATATTTAATGCGCAATATTTAAAGCAAGCTTTTTTTTACATTAGGCAGACTCAAAATTGACTTTAGTAATTTTTTTTCTTACAATTTAATGTAGAACCCGAATCTGCTAAGAATAAACCCGACAAAAAATATGTATCCGCCTTAATACAGATACACATACGTATACATATATGGTATGTTCATGACGTTATGGGAACTTCGGACCAACTAATTTTAAGTGTCGTTTAGCGATAAAAATATCAACGTCATCGGCTGCGGCCGTCGTCAAGCGCTACTATTAAATCGAGATCGACCAATTCCTTTGCGGAAATAAAGTTTTTTCAACACATACGCAAATAAATACGTTACTTGTTGACATTCTATATGTGAATGTACATGAGTAAGTACCTTTCATGAGACTGAACACCTACAACAATGTACGCTTATGTATGCACGAGTATGCATACATCGATTTCATTGAAATTCCTAAGACATTATGTCATACCCATAAGTCGGTGGAAATTCAATTGCGCTTGTATTTGTGCCTCTATATGTGTCTTGTTTGTATTTAATAACGGCACTGCTTTTTGCTTAATCTGGTCTAATGCTTCTCAATTGTTTTGGTATGCGTGATGTGGGCTACGTCATAATAGCTGTAAAGTATGTACATTCCTTTGATACCGAAAAACTGCATGGCAGAGTAGTGTTCTTTTAATCAGACTATCTCAATTTATACAACGGATATTAATTGTATGTAGTAACGACCAGAAATAGCGGTATGTAAGCAAATACCTTCAATAAAATGTTATCTTAAGAATTTTTTTTCACATTAGTTTGAGAACAGGTTTTACAAGTACAAAGCAGAGGCGTCTTAAAAAAGTATTGGAAGGTTTTAAAATTTATGTTTGATTGAATTTTTTAAGTGTAGTTGATTTTAAATACAAAATTATTTTTTAAATAATAATAATATAATAAAATAATAATAATAATTAATGCTGATTTATAATTTTAAATTTTTAATTTTTAAATTTAATAAAATAATTTCCCATCGGATCTCACAGATTCCTAATCGCGGAATCGGAAAATGCACTGTGTGTGATTATTAGTTTTCAATAGATTTAAAAATACTTATAAGGCTTAACATAGCACCTCTTAACAGCGAAATAAACTTGAAGCGCTACGAAATATACAAATCTGTACGTTGTGAATATAACCGATGATTTAGCTTAGAGAGAGTAGGAGAGCCGGTAATAGAATTGAGTGCAGTAGGAACAACTGAGTCTTGAAATCAGCTTTATGGCACGAGGGCTCTCGTAAGAAGTAGCGCATATATTATATGTAGTTAAGAGCTTTATAAAATTAGCATAATTGTGGTATGAGTAGAGATTCTGCCATAAATTTCCTATTTCATAAGCCGTCTAAGAGGTGCAGGGGCAAATCAGCGTGCTGAATGAAATTTTAGTCTGTATCAGAAGAAAACACCCTGTTTTTTTCTTTTAACTTGAAGATATATTTCGTTATGTTATTACTAGTCCTACTCAAGGGCTACGACGTCAGTGCTAACTCAGGTTAGTGTCGTTCGAAACTTTCACGTAAACTACTAAAGCTACTAGCAACTAAACAAAAATGAGTGAGAAGTGCGCGAAGCGTTTCGAGGCGGTATTTTTATGTACGCATTCGAAACGGCCGAAATTATCTGCACAAATTAATTAAAAAATCGAAAAAGTTTGTTGTGATGTGGAATCAGCGTTATAAGGTGTACAAAAATGTTGATAACAAACCGAGCGCGGCTTGAAACGAGTGACGACAAAAAAGCAGGATAAAGTGATCGTCCAACTTTTTAAGCGGGACCCTTCTTTGCGACTACGGCAAGTACGATGAGTAAAAAGAGAATAGATGTGAGTATCAACACAATCGAACGTCGACTGAAGAAGGCGAACATATCATACCGTTCCACATCATCAAAACCATTGCTCTCAGAAAAACACATTGAAAAACAACAAAACAAGAAAATGACGTCTCAGTATTGGACTGGCGTTCCCAGTTCCCAGATGCCAACCCCATTGAAAATGTGTGGAGAACTAAGAAAACGTATCTTGCGGGAGGGCAAGTCCATGTCATAAAGCAACTTCGTGCGTCAAGTTCGCAAAATCTAGTCCTGTTTGTCGACGAGCTACGCAGAAAAGTTGGTTCGAAGCATGAAGAAGATGCCAGGCTAAACTAGACAACGATGAAGACTACACGGCTTATTGAGTAATTTCGACTCGTAGTTTTGTACATACTTTTGTGTAAAAAAAATTGAAATATATATATTTTATACTTCATGAATAATCGCGGTTCCTTTTTTCTGTCACAGACTTTATATGCTAAAACGAAAAAAAAAAAAATATCAAGCTCAATTCGCTTAAACAATTTAGTATAGAGTGAGGGAAGGAAGGGGAAAAGAAATCGAGACAGAGTTGTTGTTGTCGCTGTTATATCAGTTCATCAAGCCCTGCCAGTACCGTGTAATTTACCGGTCGTTATCGTCGAATCGTATCTAAAGGTAGACACAAGAAAAATGCTGTTTCGTCGGATTAGGTTCAAAGAGAGAGGGTATCTGGGAGAGTGAGTTTAACAGGGTATGTGCATAGGTGGTTAGTGTCGCCCGTTGAACCCAATTGTGCCAAGATGTCGCGGTTCTCTGAATTCTGCATCCGCGATAAGTGCTGGTGGAACTCCGGTGGCGGCATTCGGGCGCACGAGTTTAAGAAGTCTCCCAATGAATGCCTGTGTACGCACTATTTGACCCAATAGCTGTGACCAGGACCAAGATCTGGCCAATGTTATTAAAGAAATGCCTTCTGATGTACCTGAAAGGTGACTCAGTCTACAGCAAATGCCTGCAGGGGTGGTTCCCATTAGAAATTGATTGCTAAGCATCTTATTATGCTCCTAGCTCCTTAAAGCTTCCTTAACTTATTTGTTCTACAATGAGAAGGAGCTCCCTTAACTGGGATCATAGTAGCCTCGCTGTGGAGACGCCGTAGAGGAGACATCAGCAAGCAATTTGTGTTTTGGCAAATTTGGAGCTTCCTCCACTAAGTATCACTACTGCCAGGTAACGGAGTTTCAGAATGTTCTGTAATCTTAATACTTAGTGCTAATACTTTTGAAACTATTTTTAACTTTTTTGTGTCACAAAGGGGTATACTAAAAATAATTGTAAGCAAAATTTACACAAAAAGGGAGTCAAAATTTAATTTTCTTTAAGTTTTAGGTAATAGTTCTGCAATTTTTCATTCAAATGACATAATTTTCTGCTGATAAATCTAAGAAATCCGAACTGGTGCGCTTTGAGTAAATTAATAACAATGGCTAGTTACACGCTACGCTTTTGCTTAATGCATCCTTTCTTTACTAGATCAGAACTAGTCAACATTTCGAAACCCCTGTGTCTTGTATGAGGGTTGCTATTTATTTTTCTGGCCATGGGAATTTTAGGTGTTGTTAGGCGCTTTCTGAGACTTCTATTCAAAGTTTGACATATTTTACCACAAACGCACGCAGAACGTTTTGGGCTCTGAGCCATATTAGTTTTTCTTAAAGTGGATTTCAAAATTCATCTCGGTAAAAGAATGAAATTAAACCATGCGCATTTTCGTGCCACTATTTTTCCCACTTTTTGACGTAGACTAACAGAATAAGAAAGCATCGATTAACTAAAATCATTAGACGGCAAGGAAGCACTATTCTTTGGCGCCGTACAAAATTTGTGCAATGAATTTTCTCGCGAACGCTGTTCGCTCGCCCACGAATTGCGGGAAAGGCATCCGAAATCAGTTGTTATGCCAGAAAATGTCGTTGCTATGCGCAAAATGATTGAGCTAGATCGTTATGTCACATTATGTAGGATTTAGACATCCTTGAGTATTAGTATAAAGAACTTCAATTAGATTTTGCATGACCGCATTGTGGTAGAAATGCTGTTATTGCTTTGGATCCAACGTTTTTAGCGCCCTTGTAAGCCGGTTGGCAGCAGAAGATACTCGCAAAATTTTGTCTTGGGATTACCATCCTTTTAATTTATCATCCTTGCGCTAACACAATCCCATTTAACATTTTAACAATCTCTCGTGAATTGTATCAAGGAGCTTCAAATGGTTGCTTAGTGTAAAAAGTACAATAACACCCTCACCAATTTGTGACCTGATGCTTTTAGTTAACCTATTGAATTACTTTTCAATTGTTATTAAGAACAACTAAACAAAACTTCCTAAGTAGCTAGGCCCATATTGCGGCTAAGTTTTCAAATAAAAAGATTAAAAATAGTTGGGAGAGACATAAACAACGCCCTAAGGGAGGAGATGGATATTCTATAGACCAACTTATTTTACAGGGACTCAGTTTTTTGCTTAAATTCAAATTTCTTTATAGCTATTATCAATTTTCTGTGTGCATAGTTTTACAGTGGTAATTCGTCTTAATTGGATTTTCATTCTATATGTGCTATAAATACTAAAGTAGCTACGAAATTCCATAGAGGAATTTTTTTTGGTTACTAAATTTTTTATATTTTTTATATTTTTAGTTGGCTCAAGCATCTTTAAAGCTACCAAAAATAATATTTTTAATAATTCTTCAGTGTTGTTTTTAGTGACCTATGTTATGGCATTTCATGGAGCAAAGTTTTTTCAAGGCAAAAATTTGTCGCTTCAAGTTTTATAAGGTTCCAAGCATAGTTGAAGCCATTAACAACTTATGTTTTCTACAATAATATTTCATCTTGGAAATCGCTTAATATAAATTGCATAATAGTTTTAGGTTTGAAGTGATTGTATGTTTTATAAACTGCGTGATGGTAAAAGTAAATAAAAAATTCAGAAAAACGGCAAGGGGAAAAACCAAAAAAAAATAAAAGGGACAGTAAGGCATACAAGTTGAATGGTTGTCGAGTTTTAGACTTAAAATCGTTTGTCATCATTGAGTTTTAGTGAATTTTGAAGGGCTTTTAGAGCCTTTAGCCAAACCCTGACGTGCTGTGATGAAAGCGAGTTCTAGTTCGGATCTAGTAACCTAAATAATATGAAGTATATAGTAGGTAGGTAGGGCGGATGTCGCAACGACACACATAGACCTTTCGTATGTGATATCACTGGAGCTTATTCTTACCCTATGGGTTCCTTTTCAAACCATCCGGTAGCCTTAATAAACTAGCAAAGGTTCGTTAGTTTTAGATGTGCTGTGTCCGCTCCATCGGTTAGAAATGCCACATCAAGAGTGCGGAGACTCCTAGTAGCTAAGCTATCACACTCACATAAAACGTGTCTGACCGTTTCTTCTTCTTCTGTATTAAGGCATCTTCTACAGAAATCGAAGTACGGGAGTTCTAACCTTCTAGCGTGGCTGCCTATTAGCGAATGACCAGTTAATATCCCTATCATTTTTCTTATAGTTTCTTTGTTAAGTCCTAACAAGCTTTTTGATCGACTGCTGTTCCATTTCGGCTACGTCTGTCTGCTTAGTTTGCATGTTGTTAGGTTTTGCCAACTTGTATTTACCTTGTTGATGGCTTCCCTATCTATAAGTAGTTTACAAGTGGCTATAGGCATAGGTGTCAGCGTCTTATCCAGTTGGAGATCAAGAGTTGTACCGATTCGAGCAAGTTCATCTGCCTTGCAGCTCCCTGCTATATTCCTGTGGCCTGGCACCCAAATAAGGTGTGCTTTGTAGTATTTAGATACGCCATTTAGAAATTTAAAACATTCTATTAATGGTTTTTTAGAAGTACATAAGTACAAGGTTAGTCCTCCAGGCCGGAAACATTTTTTTTTTGTATGACTGTGTTTTCAAAACTGTGTTAAATTAAACTATTTACCTCTAGAAACATATTAAATGTAAACTATTTAAATTTTTATGCTGAAAGAAAAAGTAAATGTATTTAAAAATATTATTTTTACTTTCAGTCAAAAATAATTCTCCCGATTTAGTTTCTGTCGCGCCACTGCCTGCATATGCAATCTTATCGGCACATTGTTGTCAGTGATAAACGTGTTCGGCAGTCGGCGATATGCAGTAAGACATACAAATAGCAAAATTATTTGAAGGCAGCAATCAATATAAGACGACGCGTGCACATTACGAACACGTCGCGAAAAGTATCGGCTTCGACGCCAACGCCACTATTGCTTTATCTTTCCACACCTTCGAATATTCAAACATCAGAGCAAAGCGTGCACACTCGACCACCGGTGCTTAACTGTGTATTTAATAGCGATAGGAATTTTCAGTTTTAAAAGTTTCACTTTAAAATTCACAAAGTTCATAGTTAATTTAAAATGAATACAAAAGTGGTGTTTTCCATATTTTTGACGCTTGTCATAATTTTGGCCGATTTGTGTACATCGATCGAGTCTCGTAAAGTGATATTCTACAATGGCCAACATACGGTACAGAAAAGTCAACTGCTTTCCACACAAATAATGTCGAAGCCTTGTCCAGTCGGTAGAATGCGAGATCATCGCAATCGTTGTAGGCGAGCCATTATATTTAGTAGAAGTGAGTAGATAAGAAATACCCAAAAATGACTACAATAAATTTGGTGCTTAATTAAAATGTCTAAATGATCAACGTTTTTTCCATTGGTTGTTGGAAAATAAAATACGTCTTAATGCAGAATGGTATGTACAGCTGTGTTCACGATAATAAGTAGCGCGACTTATTGCTAAGTTGTGACTATTAATTTTTTATATTCATAGCTCATATTACGAAAAAAAACCATATAACTCAAAGTTTCAAACTATGTGCTAATTGAAAAAAAAAAATCAAAAAATTTTCATCAAAATTTCAAACATTCAGTCAGAAGTTTTAGAAAAATTTCGGGTTGCAGGATTACGCCCCATTGCATTTCAGAGTTGGGTATAGTATGCTAAATAATTAGTTGAATAAGTGGATAGTTAAAACACTGAAAAGCTGAAGATTTAGTGATAATGAAACTCTTATTTTAAGTGACAAAAAAGTAATAGTAGTGTTATTTAGTAGTAGCGCAAAATGCACCCTGTTGAGTTATAACTATAATAAAATGCCTGTGTATAATAAAGTGCAAGTTTAAAGTGGCTTGAGTATTGCGTAGACTTTTGACAATTATTTTTGCTGGCAGTCTTGTCCATATAAGAAAAAATTAGGTATTCATTATAAAGAGTGGTTAAATTACCAGGGCCGATGTTGAATGTGAACCACACCTAAGCGTCAACAACACCGTTCTTTCTTTGGGGTTATTTGAAAGAAAAGATGTATGCCGATAAGCCAGCCACAATTCAAGAGCTAAAGGATGAGATAATTCGGCATATCAACGGCATAGAACCTCAATTATGCCTCAGCGTCATCGAAAATTTGGACCATCGGGTGGAGGTGTGCTGCCGAGGCCGCGGCAGCCATTTGGCCGATATTTTGTTTTATACGTAATTGAACTATACCATTATTATCATAATGAGGAGAAATGACAATATTTTCTAAAAAAAAATGTATTTTATTCAAAACCAACAACGGCCCTTGAAACTTAACCACTCTTTATAAAAAGTATTGTGAATATGTATCTTTCTTCAGCTTAATGTGACGATTTAATCCAAATTATGGTGGAGTGATTATGTGCTGAGAATATATTTAAAGTTCAATAACATAATATATATAGTGGACGATTCCTCGTCGTTCCCACTAAACTTTCTTGGCTGTTAGTCTGGGCTCGGTGATTTGACCACAACCTTCTTCAACCGTTGTTCTCGTACGTGACATATTTTTCACCGCTAGTCACAAAACTTCAAAACTGAGACTGCTTCGATTGGTTTCAGGAACAAATCACAAATGTTAATTTAACCCAAAAAGTTTGTTCACACCAATTCGAGTGGCTTTTATTAAGAGCATCCTTATATAAATGGGTTTCTTACGAATCTTCAGTTCCTGGGCAATGGAGAAAGTTCACACCACCCAATAAATTTCCCTGATTTTCATGATTCCGTCAATATTTACGAGGATAAGCCAAACAGAGCGTACATCCGCTTTGATGCCGGTATTACCAGAACGCAATAGTGTGAATCATGACATTTCTGGCAGCCACCATAGCGGAATTGGTTGGTGCGTGACTACCATTTAGTTTTGTGCGGACTCAAAACCCGCTGTGAGCACGAAACACTAAAATTATATAAAATGCTTTCTCTGATAGCGATTACACATCGGCAGGCAATCTCAGAACTCCGAGTCTATTTATGTTATTAAAAAGTTTTTCATATAAAACCATCCGCCGTTGCCGTTCGGAGGCGGCGAAACGCTGTAGGTTCCTCCATTTATGAAACAACGTCGAGATACGCATTCCAAAAATTGGAGAAAGAGCTCTGCCAAAACACCAATACATCCACCCTTTGCTTCGCATTTGTTTTGCATTTAATACCTTACTCAACACGAGTACAATTGGAGACACTTTTACCAAATCAGCTTGGGGTATGCCGATAGGAGCATACAAGTAGTCGGTAGCTATCGCAGAATGCCACTCTTTACTCTTCAATATATGTAGCTTTTTTTTCTGGCATACAATTTTTTTTCATATGAGTGGCTCAGTGCCATCCTTGCCCAGCCCTCAAAATTTCATATTGTGGAGTTATTATGCGACACTACTTAGAAATACTCCAAACTATCCGTGCTAAAGTTGCACATCCCTAATTTTTGAACGAGACAAGGCTGACATCTAATTAAATGATTCAAACCTTCCTAAAAAGGCTGTTTAATTTTTAATTACCTATTAACTTTGTCACTAATTATTAGGAAATGACTAAATTGAGGCTTAGGCAAGGATGGCACTGAGCCACTCATATTATCTTTCGTCATTTGACGCTATGCATACAAATCACTTAGTTTTCTTTTAAAATTCTTACCATATTATTGCATCATTGCTACGCCTTCCTCTTTAGGCTAGACTCAACAATTTTCGATCAGCTTTACGTCTTGAGAACCCCTGAGCCGTGGCAGCACTTCTATACGTAGCTTGCTGAAGCGATGAATGCCCAATTAAGAAGGGGCACGATTTTACATAGAAATGTCTGAGGATTTTTTCAATCAATTTTAATGTGATACCAGTACATTGCGCAGCACTGAAATCTATTTGTCCTGTGTGTATGATTCCTTCTAGGTGATGTACTTACCCTGGATTTTCACGGGAAATACAGGTTCATTTCTATACTGATGGCGGATGTGTCACTTCTCGAAGAACAAAATTTTTCTTCTTTTTCTCCTCCGTGAGTAATTTGTGACCTCCATCGAGTTTAACGACTTGACACTCGAGTTTTTTTCACAAAAATGTAACCACGAATGTCAGATTTTTTGATTGGGTTTTTCAAAAATTTGTGTTTGTTTAAAAAAAAAATCTCAAATGACAAGTAGTGATTGGCAAGCACGATTCGTACATGTGTCGTATGTATTGGGAGGTTGAATTAGTTTTAAAGGTGACACACAGATGGCGCTATTTATCCCTAGGCTTTGTTTATCAGTATCTGTCATTTCGCTGAAGTATAAACAACGCAGTGTTTTCGTGCTCCGAGTATGTCAACTTTCGTGCCGTCGAAACGCAATTTGCGGGAAGCTTTGCTTTTCTGCTTCAATTTGAAAAAAAAAATACAGCCCAAGCCCGTGAATTGCTGCAGGAGGCCTACCCAGACCATACTCCGTCGATTTCAACATGTGAGTACTGGTTTCGACGATTCAAAAGTGGTGATTTTCACACCGAAGACAAGGAGCGTCTTGGCCAGCCCAAAAAGTTCGAGGACGCGGAATTGGGGGAATTGGTAAACGAGGACTCGTGCCAAACCCAAGAAGAGCTTGCTGAATCATTGGGCGTTGATAAATCAACCGTTTGCAAGCGTCTAAAAGCAATGGGAATGATCCAAAAGCAAGGACATTGGGTCCCGTACGAGTTGAAGCTGCGCGACGTCGAACGGCGATTTTTTACGTGCGAATTGCTGATCGAGCGACAAAATCGGAAGAGTTTTTTGCATCGGGTGGTGACTGGCGACGAAAAATGGATCCACTACGATAACCCAAAACGCCAAAAATCATGGGGTTTGCCCGGCCACGCATCAACGTCGACGGCCAAGCAGAATATTCACGGCAAGAAAATCATGCTCTGCATTTGGTGGGATCAGGTCGGCGTCGTATAATTTGAGCGGCTCCAACCGGGCGAAACAATCACGGGGGATCGTTACCGACTGCAATTGATGCGTTTAAGCCGGGCATTGAAAGAAAAACGGCCGGAAACGGTAAAAAGGCACGACAAGGTTATTTTGCAACATGACAACGCTCGGCCGCATGTTGCTCAACCTGTCAAAAAATACCTTGGAACGCTTGGCTGGGAAGTGTTACCCCACCCGCCGTATAGTCCAGACATAGCTCCCTCCGATTATCATTTGTTCCGGCACATGAGTCTCGATTTGGCGGACCAGCGGTTCTCCTCGTATGAGGCTACCAAAATATGGGTTGAGTCATGGATAGCCAAGCAGCGGCTAGAATTTTGGAGAAACGGCATCCGGAAATTGCCCGAAAGATGGGCGAAAATTGTCGTTAGCGATGGCCAATACTTCAAATAAAATATTTTGTACCGTTTTTTCACAATAAAGCCCCAAATCTTCGAAAAAAACCTTTAAAACTATTTCAACCTCCCAATAATATAAACGTATCGAAACTTACGAGCAGCACTCGGGTTGGTGCCTTAACCTCAAACTTCCTAAAACCTATAAAACTAAAGAAAATCAAGTTCCGAATAAAATTTTATCAAGATTTTCGATTTTCACAGTAGTTTTTCTCTAAATCTATAGGGTTGTTCCAACGGTGCTGAGAATGCATTTGGTAACCCTGCAAAGTTAACCCGTTTAGCACTATTGCTCTGTAGCTTTCGCGGTGTCACTGTTGCAGCTTCACTTGCAGTGTCACTTCATTCCAAAAAATAAGATAAATTCGCAGAGGTCAATATTAGGACTATTCATTGGAGAACAATTTTTTCTCTACAAACTCCTGCACATTGAACGGGAAATATGCAGCCGCTTTGTTTTAGTATAACTTACAATTGTTCGTGCCGCACATGAAAAATACTTAGCCGCAGCCACCTCAGTCTCAAGACACTGACTGTGCGGCACGTATGACGCGCGGTTATTAAAAAAAATATGCCAAAATTGCCTGCAGTCACGACTTGGACATCCGCGCTTCCGTTGGCTGCTTCCCACTCTTCTCCACGCGGATCTCGGGTTTATTCTCAAATATCCACATCTCATCTCCAGTGACTACCTGATTCATTCAAACTACGGAGTCGCATTGAAGCTAGAACTTGAGAAGAGACGATGTGGCATTAAGCATTTAATTTTGCGAAAAAATTCTATAGCTGTATGATATGGAGTTCCACGAGTAGCTTCAATGTGACAAAAAATTCCTAGAAATAGCTTGAATGTCACAAAAAATTTTAGCAAATTGCTTTGTAATGTGAGTCACTCATTTTCAATATGCCACTAAAATTTGGGTTCGAAAAATTATCTAAGGTGTTACCAAACCTCTGCCGAGACTAAAGTAAGCTTCCCTCTATGTGGATTTTTAGGACTAACATTCTAATGGGTGGTTAAGTTTTAAGGGCCGGTGTTGATTTTGAATAAAATACAATTCTTTTCAGACATTATTGCCATTTTTCTTTATTATAATATTATTGGTATGACTCAATTACACATAGGATAAAATATTGGCCAACCAGCCGCCGCAGCCTCGGCGGCACACCTCCATTCGATCGTGCAATTTTTCGATGACGCTGAGGCATAATTGAGGTTCTATGCCGTTAATGTGCTGAATTATCTCATCCTTTAGCTCTTAAATTGTTGCTGGCTTATCGACGTACACCTTTTCTTTCAAATAACCCCAAAGAAAGAAGTCCAACGGTGTTAAATCACATGATCTTGGCGGCCAAATGACATCGTCGCGACGTGAGATTATCCGGCCATCAAATTTTTCGCGCAAAAGAGCCATTGTTTCGTTAGCTGTGTGACAAGTGGCGCCGTCCTGTTGAAACCACATATCGTCCACATTCATATCTTCCAATTCGGGCCATAAGAACTTCGTTATCATCTCACGATAGCGAACACTATTCACAGTAACTGCCTGACCGGCTTCATTTTGGTAAAAATACGGCCTAATGATGCCGCCGGCCCATAAACCGCACCAAACAGTCATTCTTTGTGGGTGCATTGGATTACATATATTTATATTCTTAGACATTTCTCATTTGAGACATCTAGCGGAAAACATTCAAAACTTTTACTTCCCCTAATACTCGTATAATCAGTGTAAAGAGTATATATTTGTTCCGTTATCTTAAAGAAATGCCATGTCTCGCCATTTAAGCACCAATAAAGGATGTTTCCATTGAAACCTAGCCGTAATAACTAAATTTAGAAATTCTAAAATTAATTTTTATTTCTTTTAATTTTTTTGCAGAATCGAAATAGCAAAAGGGCGTCTCGTACACTCACTGTTGAGTTATTTATCAGCGAGTGATTTCGTATCGAATTCTTCGAACAGACGTTGTTTAATGGTTTTGCCTCTTTGGGGACCTGATAAGCCAATGGGGAAGACTTTTATCAGCTGTAGTATTGCAGCTTTATTGTAATAATGTTTTATTACTTATGCATATACATATTTATAAGTTCACGCATTGTACAATAATTTTATCAATTTTATTACAAATTATGAAAAATAAAAAACTTCCTGCGTACGTTAGAATTGGCGCGTATGTGTGTGTGCGAGTAGTCGACTGTATTTATCGGTGTGAATGTTGAGAACTAAGCTTAGTAAGTAAGTGGTAAACACTAAGACACTAAGCCTATTATTATTAGCTGCACGATTTCGTTTATGTAAATATAAGTCGAATTTTTTGTAAATTCTTATCAAATGAATCAAAAAATAAAAATAACAAATTAAAAATACAAAATAAACAATAAGTTAAAATTTATCAGTTTATAAATATTTATGGTGTTATAAATATGATACATTACAATTTTATTACGTTTTTAGGTTTTCGTTTTTTTGTTCAATTTTTTTTTATTTGTCGAATTCTGCGTGAAGCACGTTCGCTCATATTCGTCACAGCAGTGGGCATGTGATAAGCTGTTGAGTTCACATTTTTCAGGGGTCGTTTGTGCGATGTATACTTAGAATCAGAGACCGTAATTACTGTAAGCAAAAGAAAAAGTTAACATTTAGTAACACATGGGCTGAAAAGTCCCGGGCCTAACACATAGATTATACTATTTTCACATTGCATTCACATCTTTTTCAGTTATCACTAACCTAAAAAAGATAGCTGTTCGATTTTCATGATATTCTATTCATTAGTTCGTAAGTTATTGTACTAAGAGTGACGCCACTTTTGTTATTTTCAACAAAAAAAAATGGATCAAAAAGAGTTTCATGTTTTAATTTTATTTGCTTCTTGATGGGGAAAAATACCCTTCAAGCGAAGCAATGGCTTGAAAAGAGTTATGGGTACTCCGCTCTATCAGAGACAACAATAAAACGATGGTTTGCTGACTTCAAACGTGGTCGTAGAGACACCGATGATGTACAACGCAGTAGACGTCCAAATAAGGCGGTAACACCAGAAAGCATAAAACAAATCCACAAAAACGTTTAGAATGATCGAAAAGAGAAGTTGGGTAAGTTAGCGGACTTCGTAAAAAATATCAAAAGAACGTATTGGCTTTATATTGCATGAGCATTTGACTATGAGAAAACTCTAATCAAAGTGGGTGCCGCGTGTGCTCACTGTTAGCCAAAAACAAGAACATTTTGATGATTCTGAGCAATGGCAAAACTACTTGAATTGAACTTTGAATTATTCCCAAATCCACCGCATATACCTGATTTGGCTCCTAGCTACTGGTTACTGGTTGCTCGCAGACCTAAAAAAAATTGTCGACGGTAAGAAATTTCGCTTGAATGAACAGGTTATCGCTGAAATTGAGGTCTATTTTGAGGCAAAAGATAAATCGTTCTACAAAAGTGGCATTGAAATGTTAGAGCGGCGCCGGAGTGATTGTTTTGTTCTTGATGGAAATTACATGGTAGAATAAAGCTAATTTTGAACAAAAAAAAAAAAAACGTGGTTTCTTTATTAGGCCTGGGACTTTTCAGCCCATGTGTTATATTACACTAATCGATCTTTGCCAAACATGGAAAGTTCATAATTTCTGATGGTGTATAGGGTGGCATGCCTACCGATTGGAATTTAAGTGTGCTCTGCCCAATCCATAAGAAGGGTGATCCTGCAATCTGTGCCAATTACCGCGGGATTAGTCTTCTAAATATCGCCTATAAGGTTCTAGCGAGCGTATTGTGTGAAAGGCTGAATTCCACCGTCAACCAACTGATTGGACCTTATCAGTGTGGCTTCAGACCTGGAAAGTCTACCATCGACCAAATATTTACAATACGCTAAATCTTGGAAAATACCCACTAAAGGAGAATCGACACCCACCATCTTTTCATAGATTTCAAAGCTGCATTCGACAGTACGGAAAGGAGTTACTTGTATGCCGCGATGTCTGAATTTGGTATCCCCACAAAACTAATACGGCTATGCAAGATGACGTTGCTCAACGCCAGCAGCGCCGTCAGAATTGGGAAGGGCCTCTCCGAGCCGTTTGATACCAAACGAGGTTTCAGACAGGGTGACTCGCTGTCGTGTGACTTCTTTAACCTGATGTTGGCGAGCATCGTACGAGCCGCAGAACTTAATCGCTCAGGCACAATATTTCATAAGAGCGTACAATTGTTGGCGTATGCCGATGATATCGATATCATCGGCCTTAACAACCGCGCTGTTAGTTCTGCCTTCTCCAAACTGGATAAAGAGGCAAAGCGAATGGGTTTGGTGGTGAACGAGGACAAAACGAAGTACCTCCTGTCTTCAAACAAACAGTCGGCGCACTTGCGTATCGGCACTCACGTCACTGTTGACAGTTATAATTTCAAGGTTGTAAAAGACTTCGTTTATTTAGGAACCAGCATTAGCACCGATAACATTGCCAGCCTTGAAATCCAACGTAGAATCTCTCTTGCCAACAAGTGCTACTTTGGACTAAGTAGGCAACTGAGCAGTAAAGTCTTCTCTCGACGAATAAAACTAACACTCTACAAGACTCTCATCATGCCCGTCCAAACGTATGGCGCAGAAGCTTAGACGATGACACCCTCCGATGAAGCGACGCTTGGAGTGTTCGAGAGAAAGATATTGCATAAGATTTTTGGACCTTTTCACGTTGGCAACGGCGAATATCGCAAACGATGGAACGATGAGCTGTATGAGCTTTACGACGGCATAGACAAAGCGCAGCGAATAAAGATCGATCGGCTACGTTGACTGGGTCATGTCGTCCGAATGGATACAAACGCTCCGGCTTTGAAAGTATTCGATGCGGTACCAGCTGGTGGTAGCAGAGGAAGATGAAGGCCTCCTCTGCGTTGGAAAGATCAGTTGGAGAAGGACTTGGCTTTACTTGGTGTGTCCAATTGGCGCCGGTTAGCACGAGAAAGAAACGACTGGTGCGCTTTGTTAAACTCGGCCAAAATCGCGTAAACGGTTATCGCGCCAATTAAGAAGAAGAAGATAGGGTACTTGTTGCGTAAGTTAGCTATCCTAGAACTACATTGCAAAATAAATTAGTAGACTCGATCGCTGTAGCCTGTAGTAATGTATGTTTGAAAGTAAGAACTTTCTCTCAGTAAAATATGAAAATTAAAACAAGTAAGCACGGCTAAATTCATTTCGGACTGAACTTTATATACCCACACACATTTTTGTCAAATTTAATTTGTTCTGGGTTTAATTTTTGGGATTCTACAAATTCGCAGGCAACGAGTATTGTAGGTTTAACATCGAAGGTAGATGGAAATTTAGTCTTAACAATTTACATATTTCGAAAAAGCGGTAGACACTTTCCACATGAAAATAACTGCTTGAGAAACAAAAAAACAGGGCAGTCGTTAAGGTGCCAGGCTGCAATGTACGGTACACTATTGAACAGGTGCCTAAACAACATTCTCTAAAGATCTCAGCTCTGAAACCATGTATCAAACAGGATGCCGCGCCTAGCAGGTTGCCCTAGAATTACGCAGTAAACACCTCAGCTCGAGAAGAAAAGTTCGAATACACAAAACATGTGGGAGATTTATAGTGACATATGGTGGTGAGACGAGAGCGGATATGAAAACCACCAGGCATGCGGTGTCGAGAACTGAAATACACGCGCGCTATCGCAGGATTCACCCGCTGTGACTTGATACGCAATGATGACATGCAACAAATATGCGACATACAGGATGTTATCAGATGGAGCGGAAAGAGACGGAGGGAATTGAATCATCACAAAAAATCAGCATAAAAATAAGCGATCAACGTTGATATTGTTATAGTAGAAAAACCAAAAACTGAAAAACATCCCGGTTGGCCCCTCAAAAGATGGTAAGAAGTTCTCGAACCCTTACACTCTCAAATTACTTTTTGCTTCCTCTGTTCGTTTTAGATTAAAATATGAAACATTTATCCGGAGGCTAATTTGACGATGAGAGAATTGAGCGCGTACAGAAGGTGTTCCTTAAATATGCCTGGCAGAGGAATTAATCATTGCTTATAGATGCATTCAGGATATTGTTGCTAAATTTGGTTTTGCGCCGTATTGCTACAGAGTTGGTCACAAAGAGTTTAAATTTCATGCAAAAAGGCAAATGATTTCCGAGGCTGAATCCCACCAAACATACAAACGCATTATTACTGGTTTATGAGTATGACACGCAACCCGGCAGCAGGCGAGTGAGTGGAGAGCTCCGAATGAACGAAAGAACCAAAATCAAAAACAACCATGTCGTTTTCAGTCAAAACAGAAAGCAATGCTCACGGTTTATATGCATTATAACGGCGTTATACATAACCAATTTTTGCCAGAAAGTCAGACAGTTAATAAGGACTTTTATTTGGGCGTTATGAGACGTTTACGTGAAACATTGCACGCAACGAAAAAGGATTTGTGAGAAAATATTATCCGTGAATTTTTGACCAAGAACGAAACTTGTAACGAAACCATCCAACAGCAATCGAATTCGTCCTGTTTGATCGAGTCAGAAAACCACTATGGGGAGCGCGTTTTAATAGTCGAAAGGAAGAAGTAAAAAAATTGAAGATGGCTCTGATGGCTTTAGCGAAAATGGAGTTCCAGAAATGTTTCGAAGCTGGATTGACCTATGGCATAAGTGCGTTGCAGTTGATGGGGAGTGCTTGGAAGGAGATACTATCACTTTTGAGGCATAAACTTATTTTTTGAATTTTATGAATATATTCTTTTTGATGATGGTTGTATTTCGATTTGTGGCACTGATAGAACTGAAATATTTTGAAATGATTGAATTTTTAAAAAATGTTTTTAAATACTCGTACTGAAATTTTCTACATATATTTGATTAAAGTATTCAGATAATGATTCTTCTAGCAACTGAACACAACAACGATGTTTGATAGCAGGTTATCGAAACCATAGTCTAAGGAAAAAGTTCCAGTGGTATCACAATGGACCTACGTCAAGTCTAAGCGAGTAATTTTGGCAGCCACCAGGCCTACCTACCGAAGCTGAATATTCAATTATTTATTTTCACCCCGATTTGTTGATGAGTTCAAATTTAATATTAACTGATCGGAGGTAAATTGTGAATTTATGCATTTATGATTATATTATTTTCACTATGAGCCACCATATCTTAAATTTTTTTATAAAATCTTAAAAGTAGAAGTAGAACTTGCGTTCTCAGCAATTTCTTCACTATTATTTATTTTATGAAAACAATTATTATGCATGTATTTATACGGACTTCCGCCATAGGCAAGTAGATAAACCGAGAATGTGTAGCACACTCAGACAAGAATATTCAATGAAGTTATCAGCCCGCACATTAAAATTGTCTCCAAAGGAAAACAGAACAAAGCTATTTAGAGCTTGAGTTGAGTTGAGTTGAGTTGATTTGAGTAGATTTGAGTTTCAATGTGATTAGTTGCTCAACACCTGGCGAACTTAATCTTTACGCTTAAACGCACAACGCAAAGGCACAACGGCGTAAATCATGCAGATAAGCCGCATAAAGCGCTGCGATTCACATGCAGACGTTCGCGTGTGCGTGTATGTACAATTTAGTCGCAACCAGGCTCTTTACTGCTAATCACTGCGGAAAAGGAAATGCGATTATTTCGCGCTTTACCTTTACCATCAGCGCATCAAGCGCTTAACTTCGGTATATCACACACTTACTCATACACACATATACACATATTCACATATACATATTTACATACAAATTCTCACACATACGTTTACCAGAGAGCAACCTAACGTTCGGAGCCATAAAGCTGCCGGGGCATATTTAATGTCTGCTCTGCGTATAATCGAAATCCCAAATTGATTTTATTTTGACACGCAAAAGCCAAATACGACTGCAATTTCTCATGCTCACATACGAATGTGTGCTTTAAGTTTATACAAAGATTGGAACACAAATGACAGCGAGTGCTTCTGACAGTGAGGAATATTCACTGTGGCAATTTAATGAGGCTAAATTTATTTGCAAGTGGAGTAGGAAGTGAAAACTTAGCGAAAATCGCACACAATGTTTTCTTAGAAAATTTAGTACTTAAAATTGGCTGCTACTCGTAAACTTCAGTTTTCTGATTTACAATTCAACAAAATTAGAATGACTAGTCGGGTATGCTCCATTAGGAAAGACTAGCGTGATGAGTGCTTGGCTACTCAGTGACCCAAGTGAGCAACGGACAGGATCCATTGGATAGTGATTTTTTCTAATGCTCATGGACTCCTCGATTCTCTCTACTGTCATGCATCTCAAAATTAGTTTTGATCGCTTCTTTTTCTTCATTGGCAGAGTAATCGCCTAACGGCCTTTGGTGAAATTTAACAAAGCGTGTCAGTCGTTTTTTTTTCGTGCTAATCAACGCCTATTAGATACATCAAGTAAAGCCATGATCTTCGACACTTGGTTCTTCCAAAGCAGTACAGGCCTTCTTCTCCCTCTGCTACCACCCCCAGCCTTCGAATCGAATAAATTAAGAGTCGAAACGTTTGAGTCCATTGGTACGACATGACCTAGACAGCGGAGGCGCTGAATTTTAATTCGCTGCACTATGTCCATGGCTGCGTACAGCTCATCGTTCCATCGGCTCCCATATTCGCCGCCGACAATGCGTATAGATCCATAAGTACTTCGCACTCTAAACACAGTTTGATCTGCATACAAATAAATTCTTGTGATAATAGAGAAATTGGCGTATTGGCGTTTATAAAAAAGCTGATAGCCTTCTTATCCCGTCGTCAATGCCAATTCTTCGGTATGGTTAAGTACTTTGAAATATGCTTTAACAAGTAGTGAAGTGTTGTATGCTCTGAGGGCCTTGCACTGATAATTTTGTCTCCTCACTAATATTTTGGCTACACTGTGATCCGAGTTTCTTTTGAGTAGACTACTGAGATTTGAAAACATTGCCTGCTACCTTTTCATTCTACGAGGATTGATACTCAAGTTTTGGGATCGACAAGAAAAATTAAATGTACAAGTGTGCAGAATTACCATCAGTGGAGATTCTTTCAGAACTCACCCCTCTTCACATTTGAATACAATCCCAAGCAAAAAGGACTGTCATAAGAACGAACCAAAGCCTCCATTAGCACAGGCTTTCATAAAAATTACAAGAAGTTTGATTTGCTTACTGAACTAACCCCTGAGATCTCATTGGCATGGATAGGATGGTACCGATGTTCAATTCTGTTAAATGCTTCAAGACTGAACTGGGCTATAAAGATGCTTCGGGATGGTTATCAATAACCAACAAGAAAAATTGATAGACGCCTCAGGTGCCGTTGATGAGAACTACCCCAACAGCTGGCATGGAAACACTCCTTAATCTCCCACCACTTCATATAGCAATCCAAGAGGAAGCAGCTACGCAAGCACTCATACTACACATGAAAGACCTCACCTCACCTAAGTATCCTAAATAAAATCAAAAACACCATAAGCATGACTCAAGTTTCAGACCACATTGACCCAACCCTCTGTTTCACAAAAGGATACACAGTTACTTCTCCTGAGAGGATCGAGTGGAAAACAAACCCAAAATGGATGAATGATGATTCACAAAAATGGTACACTGATGGATCAAAAACACCTTATGGTGTAGGAGCAGGAGTAGTGGGGCCCAGAATCCACAAATCATTCACTCTCACCAGGGACATCACCATCTTCCAAGCGGAACTATACGCAATAATAGAAGCAGCAAACATAATGCAACGTAGAAACCACAAGAGAATAAAGATTAAAATACTCTCGGACAGCCAATTAGTTCTAAAAGCTTTAGATAGCTATACCTACAACTCAAAAACTCTCTTAGAATGCCACAAGGCACTCAATAACCTGGATCCAAAAACAATGTCTCATTAATTTGGGTACCAGGACATGAAGGATATGACGACAACGAAAAGGCAGACTTTGAAAAAAGGGGCAGCTGTAAATTTCATCGGACCTTGTCCCATGTTTGGATTTAACAAAAACAGCATAAAACAAAAAGTAAAATACTGAGCCAAAGCTCTATTAAATCAGCATTGGAACAACGTAGATTGTTTTAGACACTCCAAAAAGTTCCTAAGTTTCAACGCTAAAAAAGCTAACATGGCCCTCACGTTAAACAAAAAGAGCATTCGCTCTCTCATCGAATGTCCGGGGTTGACGCATAGAAGGAAAAGGTTTTTAAACAAGTTCATGCTTATAGATGAAGACCTACAATCACTCCCTCAGAAGGAGCTGGTACAATTCATAAGCATACTTAACAATCGTTAGACAGCATAGGGTGCACAATAGATCAATATGGTCGCAGTGCTAAAGGCCCATACCTTAACCCTTTACTACCATTAACCAGGTGGCGTTGGAAGTGATCCTACATATTCCACCCATTGATATATGTTTATGTTAAAGGGATAGCGGCCTAATCTGCTTTCAGGATCAAAGCAGAATGCTTAAAGAAAACACGTACGGCCATGCATCAGTTCTACTATCAGTGGAACACTTGTAAGACGCATCGAAAACAGACTATCTGGTTCCCAAGATAAATCTGAGCAACGACTATAAAATACCATTACCTGACAGGAAGGATTGGCAGACCTGAGTCATTTCAGATGATAGTGGTCAGCACATTTATACTGACGGCTCAAAGATGGACAATGGCACTGGATCGGGAGTGTACTCGGAATAATTATTCTTAATTTGTTCCTTTAGACTCCTAGACCGGTGTAGCGTCTTCCAAGCGGTGATCTACGCTATAGACAAAGCAGCAAAAAGACTAATGGACTTACTTCCGTGAAACCTTACCAACTCTGTTGATAGTCAAGCAAGGATCAAGATACTGGCTTTAGCGCGCATCAATCCAACAACACCATACTTTATTTGGTCCCCGGCCATTTTGGAGTTGAGGGAAATGAAAGAGCGGATGAGTGGGCAAGAAAAGGCTCTGAGCTGGACCTTCAACGAGTGGTAGAGGACATAAACATTCCTCTAAATGAACTGTGCAATACGATTGACTTGAGCGTAATCGCGGAAACCATTAGACGGTGGTCTCTAACAACTAACTTGGCCAAAACGCTCTGGCCAAAACAGACTTTTAAAAGGACAAAATGTCTGATTGGATTCACTGCATAAATTAAATCAGTGCAACACCTCCTCTCTGAATGAACTGCACTTCAAAGGAGTCTCGCCAAATATCTCGGCGATTTTTTTAAAACCTCGGACATTTGCAAAATGGCGCGCTGGAGGGAGAAGTTACATTCTTAAAAAGATGCAAGTAGTTTAAACAACTTAGTTAGGGGGTGGAAATCAAATGCAGGTATCACAATGGGCCTTAGGACCACCGAGTGCCTTGTCTTAGACAAGCAACCTGGCTTACCTAACCTAACCTAGAGCATGACATTATGGTACACGAACACATTCCTCACTGTGGAAGGTGCAAGGGCCATTGTGTGCCGACCGAAGAAAAGATACTCGGACGCGCTAGACATGAATACAAATATATTTCAAGCGAAAGTCCTAGTAATAGAAAGATGCACTCACTTTAACCTTGAACAAAACTATAACAACAGATGCATAGCTATCATTCCTGACAACCAAACAACAATCGTGGCTCGAACTTTTTCCAGGTTATATCAAAACAGTTGCTGGAATATCTTGACAAACTGAATATCTTAGACCCGAACAATGAATTATTGCTAACGAAATGGCAGTTAAATTAGCCAGAAGCGTGGCCTTCCTTTTTGTTGCCTTGCAAAGTGTAACTTCTCCTTTCTTATTCAGAAGGTAGCGGAAAGACAAAGAAGATCAATCAAAATCAATGATAGGTAGTGCTAACTTAAATTGATTTAAGGACTTGGCTTCCTTGGTATGTGTAAGGGTCGCCGGTTAACACGAGAAATAAACGACCGGTTGTCGCGTCCAATTAAGAAGATGATTTAAGGATTACATGGAATTAAGTAAGACCAATTTTAGAATCATCACAATGAAATTAACACGGCAGTGCGGACTGAATTATCATCTCATTAAAGTGGCAAACTACTCCTAAGGAATGTGAACGTTTTGTAGAGAATGTGATAAAACCGCCAAACACGTGCTGGCGTCCCGACCAGCATTGATGCATGAGCCGGACAAACACCTGAGCAAACGTATTTTACCAAAGAAGGAAATAAAAGTCAACAAAATACGACAAAAAATAGCATTTATTGAGAAAGAAGGGGCTCAGAAATATACTCCGAATTCATGAAGGGGATACAATAGATCATGCAGGTCACAGTGATAAATTCCCTTATAAAAATAATAATAAAGAATTACCAGGAAAATCGTTGATACTTAAGGACATTATTATTTAGCTCATTTCTGATTAATTTGTTCGATATACGATTTTAAAAATTATTTAAAAAATTATTATAAATTACAATATTGTTTTCACTACGCCCACATTTCTTAAATATTAGCTTGAAATAGACATTAATTTCTTAAAATTTTAGTTTCTATCCAATTTTTTTTTTAAGGGGACCCCCGGTGGTCTAGAATTTTCAAAAAATTCAATATTTTGAAAGTGGAGGCGTTTTAGAAAATACTGCCAAATTTTTGAAAAGAAGATATTCCCAGTATTTTCGTTTCTACAACCATTTCAGCAGGTAGAGTTAGATTCGTCACGCAGCCACTTTCAAAACTTTAAACTCAATTATCTCAAAACTATTTTTTTTCGGTCGAATCGACTGAAATTTTATTGTTGTTCACTGGAATCATATTATTAGATATTTCAATTATTTCGTATTTTTTGATTAAGAACTGAAAAAAAACCCATTTTTAAAGTGCCAAATTCAAAACTGCGCCATTTTTTAAATTTTTTTTATTCTAAAAGTCGGAAATACATAGCTACGGTTATACTAATTAACAATTTTTGTGGTTTCTGTGTTTCAGATAAATAGAAGAGCCAAAATGAACAACACCATCCAGGTCCGTTTTTAAGGAAGGGTCAACTTCAGCGCCATTTTTAAAATTATTAAAATTAAAAAGTTTTTTTTTTCATTTTTCTATGTAAAGATGTTAAGTAAAGAGCCTAAAAAATTTAAATATCGTTTCTAATTTTTTATTGTAAGAAAAATTTCTGAAAATACACTAAATTCTCGAACTCTAGACCACCGGAACCTCTTAATGATGTGAAGTAAGGAGCTCTCAGTGAAAAATCGTGAACTTAAATTTTTTATCAGGCAGCCATTCTGTCAGGGTTGCGCTAAAATTTGTTAGATGATTTTTATTAATGGACATACCCTTTAACTAAAAATAAAAAAAAATCGGAAAGATATGTGAAATTTATAACTAAAGTGGACGCAGAAGCAAGAAATTCAATATGTTTTATAAGATAATCTTTAAAATCAAATATCTCGAAAAAGGATAAGTTTAGGGCATCATTTTCTGTAACCATCGCAAGCGACCTAAATAATAACGTCATTAAGTAGAGAATGATTAAATGATTAAATGTTTGCCAATATACAGAATGGCGCTCTACGTCATAACGAGATAAGAATGCTAATAATGACGGTTGGATCTTTGCAAAACACTCACCATTTCGATGTGGAATTTTTTTTGTGTGTCTGTGTAGTCATGCATGACTAATATTGTTCACACTTGACACACTTTTGTTTATCAACTGACAAAAGGTTAAAGCGGGTTAGAAAATTCTTTTCCAGTTGAACAAATTTCTTGTGTGTTTATTTTTAAATTTATTATTATTTTATTTTTGTTTCTATTTTCTATAATACAGTTTATATTTTTACAAAAAATTGTTCAGTCTTTACATCTTACATACTAACCAATCATATAACTAAAATCACATAAAATATTTGCTACCACACCTTTAACATTTTGTAAAACTAATTACAAAATAAATTGATTGCTCTCGCTACTAAAAATTTTAACTTTTCTTACAATTAACTCTTCATTTAAAATAAACATTTGTCGGTTATAATCTTGCTTTCTGTGTTTTTAAAAACTCTTCAACAAAGTTTGCATCCGGGTTTTTATCTCTCCATACCCTGTTCCCCGTTCCTTCGTTTGGGTCCGATAGCGCCACCTTCCGCAGTAGTGGGTTTCTTACGAGATGGTAGCTCTGAACGAATACCAAAGCTGTGAGGAAAACCATGACCAGAAATTGTAACTTTGAACCTTGTAAAAATTTCATCTTGAATCACACAAGAAACGCAGTACTTTGGTTCACTAAATTAAATTGAAATAAAATTTCAACTTTTAACTTCAGTTCCTCTTTCTTAACTAAATGTGTGGTGTCCAGTGCAAGCCCCTTTTATAGGCATTTATTTGCATTGCTGCTTAATTTTAGTTAGTAGATTGCGTAAGTATATTTTTTAAGTGTAAGAGTTCTCTAACCGCATGAATGAAAAACCAGACGGGTTTTAGTTAAACTTGAAGTGACGTACATATATGTATTTTCATTGTTGAAGGAACTAAAAATAATTAACAGTCACCACGTCGATTCCATGCGCTGACAAATAACTCAGAACTTGTACAAAATAAATATATTACAGAACACCTTTTTCATACATCACAAATTTTCTGTTTCGTTTCTATTTATTGATTTTCATCACCGACATGTAATTATAATACAGTCGACTCTCGTCGATTCGAAATTCGGGGGACTCTTAAAATACTACGAATTATCGAGTGTTTGAAGTATTCAATTGTTCGAAATTTTTGAGAGAAAATAAATGAAACTTCGAATTATCAAGTGTTTTTATTTAATTGTTAATGTTTTACATATTCATAACGTGAATCTTTGAAAGTAACTTAATTATGCAGGTTTGCTTCGCGAAACACATTGCTGCTGCTCAGACTTTTCAATAACTTTTTTAAGGAGAAAAATTGCCTGATATCCTGTTTCATCAGTATCGTTTTGTAGATACAAGTTTTGTAAGTTATTGAATGAGGCTCTTGCTACCTTCTATGGCACCTCTGTCAAAGGTTTTGATGTCTCATCTTAATCTTCATCGTTGCTCTTTTCATCGTATCTGTTGCAGATAAAATTTCACCATCGGTTAGTGATTCTGAGACAGCAATATCGTCATCCACTTGAACATAGTCAGAAAAACGCACACCGCTGATGTCAACTACTGATACCATTGATTGAGTAGACGCGAACTCTTTAGCTTTTTCCTTTAACAAAGTTCCGCTAATAGATAATTTTTGTCCTCTACTCTGTCTAAGCCACATTACCAGTCTCCAGCAGTTTGAGCAGCAGTAACTTTCACCTTGTTGTTTATTATGCTTGAGAGAGTACTGAGAGGAATCTGAAATTCTTTTGCAACATCGCTTTTCTTCTCACCTCCTTCTACTTTTTTAATTATATTCTTCTTCTCAGCAATCGTCAAACAGTTATACTTTTTAAGACTCATATTTACTTTATTTTGAATCTGTATACCTACGAGGGGATTCGTGTGGAAGCGTGCGTCAAAATGTGCCCATTTTTTATGCGTGACACGCAACCACGCAGTAAAGGTATTTTCAGGGGAGTCCCAAAACTCAAAGTTCTTACTAACACACCAAGCAACTTAGCAAATTTGAATTGTCGAGTGTTTGACCATATGAATTCGAATTACCGCGTCGGAGCAATGATTTTTTCTTTCGAATTACTGAGTGCTTAAAAATGTATCGACATAATTCGAAATATTGGTAGTCGAAAAAGTCTTTTCGTATTTTGTCAATAGATGTCGTTGGAGTCATCTATCTCCAGTGCTACCAATCACATTGTGTCATATCTTATGGTGTTAAAAAGGTGACGTTTTAAGCTTTATTTAACCAAAAGAAAGTTAAATTCGGAGAAGTTGAAAAAAAGTTATAGCTGTTCAAAAATGAGTGAAAATAATGAAGAAATTTGCTATATTTTGAAATTTTTGTATAAAAAAGGGAAGAATGCCACGCAAGCTGTATCAGTTCGCGTAGCACAACAATGGTTCACTCGCTTCCTTTCTGGAAATTTCGATGTGAAAGATGCACCTCTCTCCGGGCGACCTATCGTTGAAAAAGTCGATGAAATTATGGAAAAGACCAGGACCGTCACATAAGCTGCCATGACATCGCCAAGGCACTAAACATTCATCATCGAACGGTTTTGAACCATTTAAAAAAGGCTGGTTACAGAAAGAAGCTCGATATTTGCGTACCACATGAATTGTCTGTGAAAAATTTAATGGACCGAATTAACATCTGCGATTCTTTGCTGAAACGAAATGAAATCGAACCATTTCTGAAGCGAATGGTAACAGGAGACGAAAAGTGGATCAAATACGACAATAATGTGCGAAAAAGATCATGGTGCAAGGGTGGTGAAGCTCAACAAATGGTCGCAAAGCCAGGATTGACGCCTCGAAAGGTTATGCTGTGTGTTTGGTGGGATTGGAAAGGAATCATGCACTATGAGGTACTCCACCCTGCTCGAACGATTGATTCTACACTTTACTGTCAACAACTGATGAGATTGAAGCAAGCAATCGAAAAAAACGGCCAGAACTGATCAGCAGAAAGGGCGTCGTCTTCCATCAGGACAACGCTAGGCCACACACATCTTTGATGACTCGGCAAAAACTGGGAGAGCTTGGCTGGGAAGTTTTGATGCAGCCCTGACCTTGCACCATCGGACTACCATTTGTTTCGGTCAATGCAGAACTTCCTTAATGGAGTAATTTTACACTGATGGAATAATGTCTCTAGAAGAAAAATGGCAAAAGGTGGTCGACCAAAACGGTACATATTTAGTTTAATAAAGTTCATTATAAATATAAAAAAAAAAATGAGTTGAAGTTTGATTAGAAATACGAAAAGACTTTTTCGACTACCCAATACAAAGAGATTTTGCAGGGAATTCGTGATAGCTTTGAATTAATGAGAGGTTCGAAATATCGCAGGTTTCAATTAACAACAGTCGACTGTATATTAAAATGAAAATGCATGAAATGTTCGCAGCATACCTTTGAGAATGTTGAAAAAGTGATTCGTTGGAAATCAAAATTTATCTGGAATTATCTGAATAATAATGTCATTAAGTATTATGGTTTCCTGGTAACTCTGTATATTCGGTTTTCGCTATGCAAAAATTTTAGTAGTCACGCATACTTCGAAAACATCCATGTTTACACTCTTTTTTGCAATAAAAACCATTCATTACAATAAAAATAATTATTCTAACTAAATAAATGGAAAAAGGTGGGGCACATACAATATATTTTTATTTAGAAATCAACTGATAGAAGTTTTTAATGAGACCGCAAGTCCTTTAGAGTTTAGTATGCATACATTTTTTACGGGAAAAATGCCTTTTGATCAAACAATGAAATTTTAAGCTCAATTTTTCTTTTACTTATTGAAATTGTACTTCACAACGGACCCATTTCGTGGTCTAAGTGGCATCGTTGTCTCTATGTGCGATGCGGCTGCCAAACCTATTGAAATTGTAAGTATCGGATGAGCCAAATAAGACCTACTAATGATAAGCATGAATAACTTTTTTTATTTTTTGACAAATTTATTTTTCTCTTTTTGTAGGTTATAATTGAATTGTTGGAAATATATCATGGAACCCTACAGTAAAACACAACGCGTTAAAATTATCGAGGTTTTCTATTCTTACACAGTTAGCCACACAAATTGATTTTTTAAACAATGTTTTGATGTCGGATCAAGCGCATTTCCATTTAAATGGTTATGTCAACAAACAAAACTGTAGATTGTGGGGCTCTGAAAATCCAAGAGCAACACACCAACATCAATTGCACCCATCTAAATGTACTGTTTGGTGCGATGTTATGGCCACTAGAGTTATCGGTCCATATTTCTTCGAAAATGAGGATGAAACGTCTGAATCGATTTCAGGAGCTTCTTTCCGAACATTAATTGAAAACTTTTTGCGGCCAATGGCGGAGCAGGATCCTAATTTGTGGTTTCAACAAGATAGAGCAACTGCGCATACTGCTAGGCAGTAGTCTTAAGTCATTAGTATGTAGGTCTTATTTGACCCACCCTGTCGAAGCTCTGTTAACAAACAAGTCCATCTACGGGTTTACTTTAGGTTAGGTTAGCATAAATGGCTGCCCAAACGAGGGCACACTGGGGTCGCAAAAATTGTGCAAAAGTCTAGCGATGTGAAAGTTTATTTGTGTTTTGTTATAAACTCGTAAAGCGCTCAACTGCTGGCAGTGAAATATAGTCCCAAAATATGTAAAAATGTACGCTAATAATTAACCCTAGAAAACTAAACCCCGCCTCTGAGGCGCAAAGATTGTCATTTTTACGTATTTCATTATGATTGAATGCAAGTGGCAGCACGAGCTTTCAAACCAATATAGTAGTCTCTTGTGTGAGTTCGTGGGCGAACGTTCATTGCGCAAAGTTTTTTTGTTACGGAGATATATTAATTCGTGTTGCCTGAGAGGCGAGGTTTAGTATTAAAGGTATTTTTCTGACTACATATTATTTGTAAATATTTTCTTTTTATTGCGACAGTAGCTATAATGTTAATGGCTTTTTCGTTTAGAGATGTGTACTTCTGACTCCCAAATAGAAAAATGGCTGGAGGAGCTGTCGATAAATGGAAGCGAAATAGAGGACAATTTGGAAAAGGATTTCGATTCAGACGATAGTCTAATTGATCCAAACTTTCAGATTGAATCTGAAGATGAAGTTGAAAATATAATTGTAGGCAATCAAGAATTGACTCCTGTTGCAGTTTCACCTATAGACGTACCATAAAGTAATGACCAACCTAATGACTCTTTAATAATCAAGCCTTCCGAAGCTATTGTAAGAGGTAAGAACAATTTCATTTGGTCGACTGAACCGTCTTCTACAAAACGAAGCTCAAGTAGAACTCCAGCGAGGAATATTGTTCATATTTTACCGAAGAGCAGCAAGAAAACTCTGAACCACAAATAAAGAAAGGGAAAAGATCAATGTGCAATTACTGTCCATCAAGCAAGAAACGTACGAGTGTTTATTATTGTGCAAAATGCAATACAACATACTGCCTGGAACATAGATCCCCAAATTGCTATACATGCGATATCAGAAAAAAGGTCTGAATTAATTTTTATGTACAAAACAAAATGTTAATAATATATTTGAAATTCTTTATTTTTATGAAACTTAGTACAATTAGCTATAAGAAAAATATGAATTTTATGTTTTTGTTTTAAAGAAAAAAAAATTATAAAATTTTTTCTAAATGATATCCTTGCAAAAAAACAAATTTTAGTGTTAATTTAGTAAGTACATAATTGGCTTATAAAAACAATTTGATGAAATATTTTTTTTATATTATAGTTAAATACTCCAACTCTCAAAAAATAAAATGTTTTTCAATACAAAAACTTAACAAAAATTAGAGAAGAATTTTGTTTTTTCAAAAAGTAGCCTGATAGGCGAGCTTTAGTTCTAAGCGTTTAAAAAAAAGGTTTAGTTTTCTAGGGTTAAGCAGAAAATGCTCCGATCCGCACGACGTTTTTTTGTATTTTCTGAAAGGTCCTTCTTTGATATACATAAATGGCATAACATTTCAAAAAAGCGTCTCTGTAAGCAGAATTTTATAAAAAAATCATAAAATTAATTTTGAAACTGCAACAAAGCAAAAATTGCTCAATCGATTTTTCTACTATTTTTTCTTACACAACTTTGATGTGCACGCTACCACTCTGCATTAACAAAATTTATGAATTATTTTCTATTCATATTAAAATTTTGAAAACAAAAAGTATGCTTTTGCAGAATTTTGCTGTTTGTGCGCATGTTCGCCGTAAGCAAACTCTAGTAAGCGGGGTAAGCTAGAGAACTGTTAATGTGTTGCTCACTACTCGTGTTGCCGCAACATGGAAGGAGTTCACTGCAGTCAATGATTCATATAAAACACCAGTACGTTGTCAGATGTCTAAAACATAATCATAACTATTATTACAACTCAATTGCCGTATTTGCATTTAGGTCCTTATTTGTACTCAAACGGTGAGTAATTTGGACATTTACTCATCACGTCGGCTTTACTTTTGTTTTCCGTTACATTTTTTCATTACGAAATTCAATTCTCACGCTTGTATGTAATTTTAACCATTAACCACTAAAAGTCGACCGCATGGGGGCATTTGTTCGCATACAAAATCCTATTTAAAAAAATTATTTTATGTGTCAGCATCAGTCGCCACTATAAGCTCGCTTCGAAGGTATACTACAAGTATTACAGTAGAGGTTCTGCTTTATCGGCTCCAAAATACATATAGATTTTTTAGATAGTATTTAAAGTATATAAAACTTATAAGTTTTTAAAATACTCAACACCTGCAAAGATAATTTTCGAGACGTGCATTTAACCAATTAAGAATGATGTGTTCAATGCGAATTACTTTGCTTTTTATCGCGATACTCTCAACCTTAGCTGCTGGTGATTCTAATAGCAAAGTTGTTGGTGGCGTCCTAAAACCCGTAGCTAACACCGCACCAACTCCTCCATGGAGAAAGAATAATGCTGATGAAACGAGAACACTTAAGCAAATAAGATGCGAATTTCTACATAACTATGCGATATTTCCTGATGAGTGCAATGAAAATAGTTTATAGCTATAAAAGCATCTCAAACACGCAGCTAACAAATGCAACGCACAAATAATTGTGATTATTAAAAAAAGAACAGTTTTAGTAATGTAAATAAGACTAACTTGTGCAACGTAATTGTCAATAAATATTTTATTTTACAAATCTGTCAACTTATGGTTTATTTGAAAGCCATATAAATTTAATTTTCAAATTCTCTATAAAAATTTGAAAAACTTTTTTTCGCAATGTCACGGTTTTTAATAAGAATTTCTAGAAAAATTTTTGGCAGGCGATTTGTAGCAGGAATAGCTTGAGTTCTTTTATACTTTTTAATTAGTTTAAATACGAACCAATAAAATATCGATGATGTTTTTGCCTTTGAAGGCGTTCATGGGATTCAAAAATTAAATGGTATTGAGAGGGTCAACAAAAAAACTTTGCAATAATGCAAAACCCCTATTTGTGTCGAACACACCAAAATGCCTACGAAATGCAATAATTGCCAAAAAAACAAAAAAACTATGTACTCATATATTTTTTACTCACACTCGTTATTTATTTGCTTATGACTAAATAGTTGAACTTAGTAATCAATTTTCCTAAAATATTGCACCATTTACCATTTTCCCTTTAGGGAAATGTGAAAAGAAAGGAAAATATAAAAAAAAGCAAAATGAGGAAACATTTGGATTTGTTTCTTATTTTCAGAAGCAAAACGAAACTTTCGCCACAGACATAGGCCCCTATTATGAGTTACATTCGATCTTCGATATTCGCTGGTTGTCGAAGATCGAAAATCGAATGTGAATTTGGTATTATGAGCGGTGCAACCCTATCGAAATTTTCGTTGTTTACCGAATTTAGAGTCGAATGCAATTTTGCGTTCGATTGTGTAGCGTATTGTGGGAAAACTTGTTAAAGTGTAAGTTGTTTGCGATTATTTATGGTTTTATAGTAAAAAAATTATAAATATATACTAATTTTGTTAATTTTATGCAGGTCGAAAGTCGTGAGTACCAAACAACAATTAGAAAGGCGAATCTACAATTCGCAAAAGGGATTTGCACCAAAGTTCAAGCAGCAAAAAAATGGGAGGAATTTACAACGGAGCTGAATTGCTTGGGACCACCAGTGAGAACGGCAGCAAAATGGATTAAGCTTAATAATGGTTTATTTTTGTGAAGTTTATAGATATACATTTTTATTTTCCCTTGGCAGGTATGGGCTGAAATACGTAGAGGAACTGAAATACATATTTTTTTCGAATGACGAATAATTGAATAAAGAAAATTTATAACAAAAATAAAATAGAAACTGTGGCGTAAAGGTTTCTATTTAATACTTTTTAGATTTTTCTATAATATTCTCAAAATTTCATTTCTTATGTTTCTACTTCTCCGTTATTTGACTCTACTTCAATATCTTCAGCATCATCGTACACAGTGGGTTGAGCAAGTCCTAGCATACCTTCATTACCAATACTCAATTGGTACGATCCCTGAGCACAAAATCGCAGAACTGTGGCTAGCTTTAAAATATTTGGAATCAATTTGGCTCGGGTGCACTGCTGCAACTGGTTTTCTGTACTGGACAGTAGGTTCACAAACGCCTCTTTAGATAATCTAAAGTTCTTTAAAAATCTGTAAGGAAATTTCTGTAATATTAAGTACGTCAACACATTTTGAAAATTCTAAATTTACTCAGTGGAAGCCATTTCTAGGGGGCTGGATGCGTCCCTCAACTGTTTTCTACTTCTAGCTAGTTCCACTAATCTTTCATCGTCCGATGAATCGTCGAACCACAACTCCGTTGTACTCATTTTCACAAAAAATACTTTTTTTAACTTTTAAAAATAATGTTAGCAAAGAATTTCAACACAATCGGTTTTTCTCTTATTTTGATTTGCTGTATCAGCTGAGAAAAAATTATCTATTGTAAATGCGTCGAGCGATCGAAATTCACAATAGTCCTATTCTTCAACGAATGAGCACCATAATACCAAATGAAAATTCGTTCGATCAGCACTTTCGACTACAGTCAAAGATCGAATGTTGCTCATAATAGGGGCCATAAAATAGCTTTAAGTGGCACAAAATTAATCACCCTGTCGGAAGATGAATAATTTTTGCAAATGGCGTCGCACGTTCAGTACGTATTAGTCTAGAGGATTAACGTCTGGAAAGTTAGGTGACCATAAGTTCGGTGTTATATGATCCTGGAAATTTTTAGCCCTCAGATTCTGTGTCTCTATCGCTTTGTGTGAAGTAGGTACTACTCTGGTCTTGCTAAAAGATATATGGACACCTAAAACCATAAGAGTGGCCGGAAAATTCGTGCGCATGAATAGAGCCATTGGTCATTCTAGTAATTTCTGCGGCTGGTATTTCGATTTTGTTCAACAGGCGTTTTGTCTCAGGCGTTTCAGGTTAATTAAATTTTCTTCAGAAATCGTTTTGATCGGATAACTTTAACGCTGTTCGCGTGTTTGCTTGAACATGAACTGTCTTCTGCTCATAACGTAGGATTTATACAGGAGATATTCATGAAAAAATCGACGCATAAGACCCTCAGAAACATTGAACTCCCACGCATGGTCCCTCATTGATTTTAAAGGGTCCTCGTCAATGATCGTTTGCATTTGTTGAATAAATTCTGCAGATTAAACAGTGTCAGAACATTCTTGTAATTGTATATTTGCATTTGCGACCGATTCTGCATCGCCTCCTGATGCTTCCAATTTGCGGCAAACCTTATGAACGAATGAGCGGGCACATTTAAGAAAATTCGATAATTCTAAATTGGTGTAATGTGGTCATATATCTACTATAACTGCGTGTCTCTTCATGTGTTTAGTTAAGTCGCAGTCCTCCTCCATATCTAAAAAGGGCAAAGCGAAAATGGTTTCGGGAAATTATAGCTATATATTGCATATCCTCAAATACCGTATGCACTCTGTAAAGCTCTCCATCACTCAAAATTATTTTTTTTTTTTGGTAAAAAATTGTTCAAAAACAATGGAACGATTAATTTTGCGCCACCTGTTACATGGGGACACAAACATTTATTGTACGTAATATACAGAGATATAATAGTAACAAGGTGATACTACTTGTATTTATTCTTCAGGCTCATATGCATTTTATTGCTTGTGCTGAAACTGCCATGCGTATACTCTAAAGGTGTTATATACATATGGACCTCTTTTGTACGTTTTAAGAGTTTATAGTACTTGGAACCTGTACGTATTACGCATGTCATATTAGTAGGCTTGCACAGGCCCAGAAAGTTTTTGCCTGCTTTGCTTTGAGTTCTTTGCATTTCACTGATCCTATTCCATCCTTAAAGGTCGGTGCTTGCTTGTGAACATATAATCGTTAGGTAGCACAAGTACTAACCCCTCCTTCACTCTTATTTTCGATTTGATAAATTGGGCGATGTGAATTAATCAAGATTCCTTAGCGAAGCTTAGAAATTCAGCCATATTCATAGTTCGGTTCGGTTAAATCTAATACTCCGATTTTTAAAAATATGAGGTAATTTAATTCACCTTCAAATCTTTTCGACTTCGATTTTTCCTCCATAAAATACCATTTCAAAATGTTAATAATTGAGTTATTTAACTATTCGGTATATAAACCAATGAAATGATACTTTTTTTCAATTTCAAACGTTTATTAACAAAAAATGGTTACAAATTTTATCTTCAAAATAATAGCCATCGCTAGCGACACATTTTCTATCTCTCAGGAAATTTGTAGATGTCGCGCCAAAAAAATTGGCCGTCTTTGGCCGCAAACCAATCATCGAGCCATTTTTTGGCTTCTTCGTGAGAATTGAAGCGCTGCTCGGAAAGTGCGTGGCCCGTCGATGCAAACAAATCATAATCGGAAGGCGCCAAGTCTGGTGAGTAAGCCGCATGCCCCAGCGGTTCCCAATCGTACGTCTTCACCAATTCCCGGGTCGTTCTTATTCGATGTGGCGGTGCATTGTCATCAAGAAAAATTACTTTGTGACGTCGACCGGCATATTCTGGGCGTTTTCGGTGTATAGCGCTGTTCAAATCGGCCAATTATCGTTGGTAGTGTGCACCGTCAACTGTTTCACCTGGTTTGAATAGCTCGTACCAAATCATACCACGCTGATCCCAGAAAACACACAGCATTGCCTTGCGGTCGAAGCGATTTGGTTTGGCCGTTGTTTTTGGCTTGTGGCCGGGCGGACCATACTATTGTTTACGCTTGGGATTGGTGAAATATACCCATTTTTCATCACCCGTAACGATTCGATGCAAAAAAGGATTCCTTTTGAACCGGCGGAGCAGCATTTCACAAATGGTTTATCGATGTCCGCAAATCGCAGTTTGAAGGCACTAAATTCGACATTTTTAAGAGCGGCAAAAATGCATTGTTGCATGAAACGTAACAAAGAATGAACTGAATATTATTGACAGATGACAGACGAAAAAAGCAAGACATTTTTTCTTTGTAATCAAGAAAAATATTTACATTTCCTAGTTTAAGATAAACTATTAAATATTTTAGTGAAGGGCAAAAACAGTTTTATTTACTTTTTAACTAATCCAAATAAATTCACAAAAACTTGCGTCATCGAAATCTTTGTTTGACTGCCTGCAAAGAAAAGCTTCAGATTTATAGTATAATTCAGGCATTCACATATTTACTCACACTCGCCTTAAATTTTGCCTTTAATAATTCCAATTCTCTACCTTTGATTGGCAACCGTTTTGGATTACTGTGCAGCGCAAGTAGAACTCAAAGAGCGAACATAGCCGAAAATTGAGAATTCAAAATACGAAATTTCCAATATCGATTTACGTACAACAAGAAAAATACAAATAAAATAAAAATAGTACGGAGAATGTAAAAGTAGAAACTGTTGAGAAAAAAGCAACAAAAATGGAACAAAAATGGTTAAGGGTCAAAGAAAAAACAGCGTTGCAATTTCACAAATAACCCACACACACACACAACAAATGAAAATATGGAGACTACATATTTCAGTGCCTGTTAAAGGGTGCTTAATTCGTGGCTGGAGAAGTATTTTTGTTTTTGTTTTCATTGAAAATAATTCACCAACTTCATTTCCTCTTTACCGAGTTGGTTTAAGAGAGGGGGGAGCCTGGTAACATTTATGGGACGATGTTAAACTACTTCTTAAGTCTATTTAAAAGGAAATAGGAACAAAAAAGTTAATAGTAAAAATAATACATATAATAATATAAAATGAGATTTAAGAAAGAAAAGAGAAATAATAAATTTATTTATTTATTTAGTAAATCTAGAAATACAAATGTTTTTACAAATTTTATTTAGTAAATCTTGAAAACTACAAAGAATCGCAATCCCACGTAAAGCACGGCCCTCGCACTTTTCCAAATTCACTTACTTTCCTTGTTTCTAAAACAAACAAAAATTCTCCAATTCCATTCCTCAACCCCCAAAACTTATCCTTTCCATCCTTACTCCCGCACAATAGTCTGCGCATTATTTGCATTGTGGCTGCTAATACAAGCAAAAAGAAAAAAAAACAAAACACACAGTGAGACATTGCATCAGTGGCGACAGCAAGAGGAAGCGGGCGACCTCGGTAATAGCGCAGACACACGAAATTTAGCAAAGTCCTCAACCATCTGTGCGATCCTTCTGGCAGAAAAATGCGAGACACAGATGGCGCTCCCAGCAATAAGAAGATATTGCTAAGCAACGACTAGTGGGCATTCCCACCGAGGCCCTATGCTCCCGAGAGGAGTGAACAAGGAAAAAAATGTCACAACTATTTAAAAAAATTATTAAATGATAATTCGAAATTATATTTAGCTATAAATCAAAAGCTAAAGAAATTGAAATCTGGTTAAACACACTGAATATTCTAATCAAAGGTGCTTTCGATGCAAAAAGAGTACTAGCCCGCTCTGGGCAGAGTAAGTCATGATACCGGACATTTGTTTGAGGTATATGAAATTAAGCTTAAGTAAAGGCGAGTCAACTGTCTCATTTATAATATCAAAAATAATTTGTAACTTTTTTAAATTTAATAATACAATATGAGTGCAAACAAAGAAATTTCCTTTGAATGCGTGCAAGTCTATTTACGAGACACTAATGATATGGCCTCCAAATAAGGACGGCATACCCCAGCTTAGACCTTACTAGCGAAGTAAATAGTGACTTTAAAGTGCATAGACTCGTAAAATCGGAAGTAAAACGCTGAATGAAGGCAAGTATAGAATACGATTTGCCGATCACAAAATTCAAATGGCTTAGAAACTGAAAAGGAGAATTAAAGATTACATATAATTAAGAAATTTCAATAAGAGTATTTAGACGCGAGTTCTTTATAAAATAGGAGGCGGAGATTAAATACTTAGACTTAAAAATTGATTCTCTTAATATTTAATTAGAGTAGATTCTTATCACACCATGCCACAACGTTGTTGAAGCGTGATTGAAGATTGGAAATTGTATGAATCCAACAGGTAGGAATGTGAAATGGTTGAACTGCCAGGCTGGCACTTCCCAAGTAGCACTAAAGCACCGTTTTGAGACCTCCAACGGGCAGATATCTATAGCCAAAGCTGTTGATGTAACGGAGAAGATGGATAGGTTTTAGGTTGCAGCCCTCTGACTGCCAAATCCAGACACTTACAGAGAAAGTGCTCCCACCCTAATAGGTCTCCATAGCTTCAGCAATGGTGATTAAATGGTACACACAGCTTTCTTACATGATTGTCGATCATATAATGACCAGTAAACACAGCTACAGGGAAATTTCGTGGCGTGGAGTCCCCAGGACTATCTGCGTCCTGCGTCTATTGTACTGGGGCCATGGGATTTTCGAAATAGCACACGAAAGAATGGAGCTCCATCTGATCTGAAATAAGTTGTGTAATCTCTCATCAGCAATTTCATTTCCTTCTGTGTTTCTATGTCGTCGACCCCAGATCAGAGAAATGTTATCTGCACACCCAAGGCATATGATCTCCTCCCTACAGGAGTTGACCAGTTTTGATCTATACGATGACATTGTCAGAGTGTTGATCGCAGCTTGATATCGGAAAAATGTGGATACCTCCCTCGTTTCTGGATTTCCTAAGCATGTAGAATGCAGGATCGCAAAAACTTCTGTCTGAAAAATAACTGTATTCAAAAGTTCTAAGGGAATAAATAAATTGGCTGGTTTAAAGAAAACTTCTGCTCCGACTCAATCGTTTGCGTGTTTGAACAGACACCCTGACACGACCCTCAAGTACAGGTTGCCGATGGAGAGATCTGCCCGAAGTTCAGAGAAATGCGGTGTTAACTGCCCAAAAATGCTACCATGTCCCTCGAGAGATTGCCTCCAGAGACCAACCTCCATTTACCTGATTGCAGTCCTTTGCAACCTCCTCAGTTTATTCTATAGCCCAACCAATTCTCTGTTGGAAAGATACGACTTTACATATTTGAGGAAAATAGAGTGAACTCCAAAAAATGTTAGTTTGGAGAGCTTGACTGTTTTGAATTACCTAGGCTATGTTTTTAATTTGTTGCAACTTTCACATATAAATTTATTGTTGTTTTCGATGTAATTACCTCTCATTTAAATTGTGTTTCAAATCAGTTGCCTTTCAAGTTGTAAATATAGTCAACTATGAAAGCAAGCATGCCTCTTTGGTGCAGTATGGTGAGGTACGCACTTGCTCTTTGTTTACAAGCCTTTTCGCTCAGATACTGAGTTTAAGATTAGTGGCTTAAAATGCCAAATGAAAGCAAAAAACTGTTTTAGGGGTTTATTCTTGATTGCTGCGTTCACCGCTCACGTTCTTTTAGCCGAGTTTAACAAAGCGCGTCAGTCGTTTCTTTCTTGGACTAACAGGTGCCAGTAGGACGCACCAAGTGAAGACAAGTCCTTCACCACTAGATCTTTCCAACGCAGAGAAGGCCTTCCTCTTCCTCTGCTACCATTAGCTGGTACGGCATCGAATGCTTTCAGAGTCGGAGAGTTTGTATCCATTCGGACGACATGACCCAGGCAACGAAACCGCTGGATTTTACATTTCATACAGCTCATTGTTCCATACGCTACGATACTCACCCACGCCAACGTGCAAAGGTCCAAAAATCTTGCGCAGAATCTTTCTCTCAAACACTCTAAGCTTCGCTTCATCGGATGTTGTCATCGTCCACGCTTCTGCGCCATACGTTAGAACCGACACGATGAAAGCCTTGTAGAGTGTTAGTTTTGTTCGTCCATAGAGGACTTAACTACTCAATTGCCTACTTAGTCTAAAGTAGCACATGCTGGCAAGAGAGATTCTTCTTTGGATTTTTAGGCTGACATTGTTCTCGGTGTTAAAGCTGGTTTGTAAATAGACTTTTGGTAATAAACCTACATTTCTATCCACCGCTTTTCGCTTGTTTTTTGTAAATTTTACCGCACTTGTACTTCGCTACGGGAACAATTCTGAGAAGATCGTTCAAAATCGGCTATAGCAAATCGATGCTGAAGGATTTCACCAGATCTTCATGTGATATAATCGTGAGGTTAAGGCATGCTTGGTCATAAGTTTCACTCGGATACTGATTTTCAGAAATAATAACGAAGATTATAGTGTCTACAAATAGTATAGTATTATGCGCTAGTTCGTTAGTCCCTTCTATCTAGATTTTAAGGGCCTATTTTAAGGTTCTCTAGAAGGGAGAATAAATAGTTTTGTCTGCCTCTGTCTCAGATTCTCCATCCAGTGTCATCTGCTCTATCCAGTTTTGTGTTCTCCCAGTCGTTGATAATCTAATTCATGTGGGATTTGGTAAGCCCAAAGGCCAAAGATACCCGCACCAGTCTTGCCATTCGCAAACTTACATCTTACATCCTCGAAATCGTAACAGTCAACAGTGACGTGGGTGTCGATACGCAGAAGTAACATAAATATTTATACGATCTGCTAAAATTTACCGCATGCTGCTCTAAAACTATAACCCTTTGTTTCTGTATACCTCTATTACATACCTTTTGCTGCTAGTAGTATACCCTTTAGCAAAAACCCCAGATCAACGTTAAAAAAGTAAACTCGGTTTTCGTGTATTTCAGGTGCAGCGCAAATAGCATAAAGCTAAAGTCGGGCAAAAGTAGGAAGCAAAAACAAATAAACAAAAAGAAAAAAAACACACACACATTTTAAAATCGAAATTGGAAAATCGAAAATGCAAACAACAAATCCTATCCCCGAAAATCGCTTCACCACTTTGCCTCCACACTCCTGTGCAACTGGCTTAGACGGATACGGAAGTGAATGGCCGTTTTCGGGGAAATATTTGCTGTGCACCATTTTCAGTTGCTCTGCTGTACCATCAACCCACCACTCCCTATCCCTCTCAATAACTCACTACCATCGCGATGTTGATTTGCTACACTTGCTCTTGTACTTGTAGATGTTGTTATTGTTGGCTTTGTCGTTTGCTGCATTTCATTTTTTTTTGTTTTCGCTGCCATTTAGAAGTTTCGATTATGTTGTTGCCATCGTGCTTGTTGCTGTCGCTAGATACGATATTGGTGATGTTGGTGAGCAAGCGAGGTGCGCCGCTTTGTTAACGTCACCACAATCTACGACCACCCCGCACTGAGCTGTTGAACAAAAGGAAATTAAAATATTCCAGCGCGCAATCGTGCGTTTAGGATATCGGACTGGTGATACCGCAAACTGCACTGCAGACGGTAATAGAGCGTCATTTATCCACCCGCTTGGCAATGCAAGTCACTAAACATTTTACCGCTGTTGTTGGCAATGCATGCACATTCAAGGCAATGAGAATGTGTGTGTGCTTTATTTATATTAAGTTTTTTTGCTTGTTTTTCGATTACTTTTGGTTTGGGGGGAAATTAGCAGCAGTAGTTGCATTTCAGTATCGTTTTCATTTTGAATGTTATAATATTTTGGCTATTGTTTCTAGTTCCCTTTCTGCCAATGCAAAATTGTAACCGCATATGTTAATATCTATTGAATAATATATTTGAATGGACAAAGGTGTGGACAGAGCTAGCCGACATTTAAATAAAATTTGCAATCTAAATAAATTGTCTAACGTGCTTCCGGCCTGCATACGTTTATTTTTAGGTAGCTGAAACTTTATAATATCTCCAATTTTTTAATTTAAATATAAACTCCATTTTAAAAAATAAAATAAAAGTACCACTTTCTGTTTGGGGGACATTTTTCGATAGGATTTACATTGCTAGGCAGAAGTATTTGCTAAAATAGGTTACTACTTAGGTTATATGAATGGCTCGAAATTGTACGGTAGATTTGGAGGAGGAGTATTCTGCAAAGAGCTCCCCATCAAACTAAAATTCAGGTTACCGGATCACTGCAGTGTGTGCCAAGCAGAGGTGGCCGCAATCAAAGCAGCAGCTGACTGGCTACTTACTTGCGTAATGCCTGTTAAGCAGGTAAATATTTACTTCGATAGCCAAGCGGCAATTAGGGCCCTAGGCTCTATTATCGTGCATACGAAACTGGCCACGGCGTACCTGGTCTCTCCCTCGATTGCATAAGAATTCTTCGACATAAGGATAATTTGGGTACCTGGTTATTGTGACATTGCTGGAAAGTGCGAAGCCCGCGAACTGGCTAGACAAGGGACCTGTGAGGTAGTGTGCCTGCGAAAGGAGAGGATCGGGATCCTCTTGACAACCTGCGCTCTACTCCTGGAAGGATGCGCTTTGTACCAACTCAGCGAGCGCTGAGCAAGCACATGAACGTGTGAGGTCGCGAAGTCCTTCTGGCCACGTTTGGATAGAAGGTGTTCGAGGGATATTCTGAGAATGACAAAATCTCACAGGTTCACAAGCAGGCATAGCTCACAAGCACTCAAACCTTCCCACCCCTCTCCTTTTCGTCCTATCGGTTTTTTTTTCTTTACCTCTTTTTCCCCTCTTGCAATGGTAGCACAAAGGATGAACCAAACTTCTTTCGTCCAAGTGGGCCCACTCTCTGAGTAACCATTACTGCCTAACCTAACTTAACCTAGGTAATATGGCAACACTAGTGTGAATGTGTAAATTTAACACTACCATCGGAAAGTTTCGAATTTTTAATAATAACCTTGGTTGGTTGGTTGATTTAAGGGTAACCCCGCATCGGAGTGCCACATAGACCGCAAGTTGGGTCCGTTGTGTTGCCCTAGAGCTCATTATGTTATATGATTTCCCCACCTAAGCGAGATTTTTATAGATTTTGGTCAAAGATATTAATTCGTTTCGAGAATTTGATGAGAGATTCGATTTTCAGGTCCGAGAGTACTGAAAGATTATCAATTGTTGGAGAGCCTAGAAGAGCGAGTCAACTTCTGTCTAGACCGGGCAACTGCACAGCAAATGCCTGCTCGATACTTCCTCATCTTCGTCCTCGCAGTATCTGCACAGGTAGTTTCGAGGAACCCCGAGCCGACGTGCGTGAGTGCCCAAAAGGCAGGGGCGGGTGATAAGAGATACTTTATGCCTTAGTTCGTGTTTCGAAAGACTTATAAGGGTTTTTGTCCGTTTCAGATTGTAGAATGGCCAGATTTGTCTGGTCGTAACGCAAGTAGTTTCCACTTGCCACCTCCGATCGGCAATCTGTGAAATTCTCGATCAATAATAACCTTACCCCGAACGTTTTGTCTTAGGAAAGCTATTTTTATTATTTACACAGCTACTTTAAATATTCATTATGAAAAAATAAATCAGCTAAATCATGAAAACTTTCTGACATTAATTGTCGAATACTTTCAACGTTCATAGAGCTTAGACCTTTGGTAATAAACCTAGATTTCCATCCACCGCTTTTCACTGGTTTTTTGTTAATTTTAATGCGCTTGCACTTCGCTACCGAAACAATTCCGAGAAGATCGTTCAAAATCGATTGCTATGCTATAATGAATCTAAACTGAGTCGTTTCACCAGACCATACCGTGATATACATCATGAGGTTAAGGCATACTCGGCCATTAGTTTCACTCGGATACTGGTTTTCAAAAATTATAATGAAGATTATAGTGTCTACTTATAGTATAGTATTCTGCGAGAGTTCGTTAGTCCTTTTTATCTAGATTTAAGAGCCTATTTAAAAGTTCTCAAGAAGGGAGAATAAATAGTTTTGTCTGCCTCTGTTTGGATTTTCCATCCAATGTCATGTGTTGTATCCAGTTCCGTGTTTTCCAAGTCGTTGACAATCTTCATGTTGACTTTGGTAAGCCCAAAAAAAAAGTTATGGGCCAAAGAATTTTGAATCCTAGTTCTAATTTTGTCAGACAGTCTGTTCGTAGCCGTGATAATCTTCGTGTTCTGGTACCCAGCCCAACTAATCGGTGTGCCTTGCTTTCATGCTAGTGGGCACAGTGAAGATTTGTAAGACTGCAATGCCCATAAAGCTGTTTGGCTGTCTGAAATAATGCAGATGCATTTCGAAATTGTGCCTCTTCGAAGGCTTTCTCTGCCAGCGATTTCCATGGATTTCTGCTTGAAAAGCTGTAGATCTTTTAAAGTTTCGTCCAAAAGCACCCGCACCATTCCTGCCATTCGCAAATTTCGATCCACCTGCCTACCAGATATCCGTTTAAAATTCAATGCATGGGTTAACTGTTTCTCAGAGTTTGTTTTTTTTCCTTGTTCACTCCTCTCCGGAGCATGGGGCTTTCGAAAGATTCTTCCTTCGTACACGGATCTGTGCTATTGTTTTTACACCGACCCATGAGATGTCGTCATCTGATAGTTTGCGCAGCATCGACCTTCTCCAAGTATTTTGTTGGTCGACCTCGACCTTCGGCTTCCAGTCCAGTGCCATTCTCGTGATGCTATCTGGTGGTTTTCTCAAAGTGTGACATATCGATCGCTACTTTCTGCATTTGATTTACCTAAGGGTGGGTTCCTCTTTGTTGATGAAGGATTGTAGGCTCTGTGTGATCGTGTTAGAGACCAGCCTTGTTTCGCTTAAGTACAACAATACTGCCTTTACGCATGAGCCGAATATTCGTTGTTTAGTTCGCCTGGTATCTTAAAATTTCTAGAGATCTTCAGCGCAGGAGTAATTTAATCACGCGTTTACAAACAGGATCGCTCATGGATATTATTACAATTTGCATATCCACTGTGAAATTTCCGATCCTTGAGTCAGAAATATTATTAACTCTCATTATCTCTAAGTTCGTAGCTCTTCCTTCACTACCACAAGGCGCAAGGAAGGCTATTCCGAAAAGTGCATTGAATGCATCCGTCGAGCAAATTCGCACAGCCCTGGTGCCGACGTACATCAATCATTGCAATTTACTTGATTTAGTTTTTGCTGTTGTTTGTCTAGTCTTAGGCTACCATGCTAAGAAGGCATAGGTTTTGCAGCAATAGTAAATAACCGGTAAAACATTCTTTAGGATGGGCCACGTGTTTTACCAAAAATAAGTATGAACATAAGTAGAAAACCTTATCATTGCACTCCCTCGAGTTGTATGGTCTTATGAGAGGACTTTCTGAAGAAGTATTGCTATTGGAAGGTTGAGGTGATTCACCATTTTTGTTGATAATCAAGCAGCGATCAGGGCACTGACCTCAGCGCTCATCAATTTAAGATGCATTAAAGAATGTAGGAGATCATTCTCGCTCATGCAACAACACAACACCACTCTTTGTTGAGTTCTCAACCACTCTGAAGTGGAGGAAAATGAAAGAGCGGCAGAGTACGCAATGAAAGGCTCTGAGCTGGATCTTCAACGAGTGGTAGAAGGCATAACCATTCCTCTAAATCAGAGTTCCCCAAACTTTTTTGTGTCGTAGAACCCTTGCCATGTTTTTCCGTGTTGGGTAGACCTCCTACTTACCTGATATTGATTTCCTGTAAATTTCTATATGTAGTGAAGTTTAGTGTTAAAAACTTAAAGTAAAAACAGATGTTAATTTATACATTTATTATTTGAATATTAATTGAATTTAAATTAAAACTACTCAAAATAAAATTTCGTATCTGTTATGTAAAATATACGTAACAGAAAATAAACTATAAATAAAATAACATAAGCAATAAGTCAATATTTTTAGTGAGAAGGATGAACCTGATGCTTTAATAATAAATTATCAACATTTGGCGTCAATTTTGTAAGGGTTAATGATGTCCAGTCTGTTTCTTTTTTCCGTTCCACTAGGTATAACGATGGAAAGGAAATTAAAAACTTCCTCGCTATATTCCATAATACGGGATAAGTAACGGGTATGTTGTTTTGCAGCCAGAATTGCTGATATCCGTTTTTAAACTGAACCTTAGGTTCTTCGTTTGTACTTAGTTCAGTCCGTTCCTCTTGTATTATGACATTCGTTTCTTCTAAGCCACCATATGGATTAATTATCCACGGTGGTATTACCATAGTCAAAATATCCTCAAACCTAGATTCAAAATCTGAATAGAGGGCATTCAAATGTTGAACGTAAGTTGAAACGTCGTCTTCCTGGCAGCTTGTTTGTGCCAAATTGGGGAACTGAGAAAATTCGGCCCGTCCAATATTTTCCTTCATTAGTTTAACTCTGGCAAGAAACGCTGATAAGATGCACTTTGTTTTAATCAAATTTAAGCTGTCACCTTGTAATTGCAAATTAACCATACTAAATTTTTTAAACAAATCTGTTAAATAGGCGATGTGTGTTTTCCTCTTCATTAAATTTTCTTTCAAATTTTTATCTTTAGTATCCAGAAATTCTAAAATAGTCTGAAAAAGTGCAAAAAATCTTGTCAAACATAAGCCTTTCGACAGCCAGCGTACTTCAGTGTGAAGGAGTAATTGATGAAAGTGTTCTTCATTTTCTTCACACAACTGCGCGAATAACCGCGTATTCAACGCGTTGCTTCGGATTCGATTTACTGCATCAATGACTAAATAAAGTGATTCATGCTATCTAACACTCAAATTTTTAGCAACTAAATGTTGTCGATGGATGACGCAATGTATTGCTAATACCCCTGGAACATTTTGTTTTAAATAGCTTATAAATCCACGATAACGTCCAACCATGGCAGGTGCTCCATCTGTAGCTACTGATATTATATTTGATAAAGGAATTGCTTTTTCAATGAAGTAATCCTTCAAAATATGAAATATTGATTCACCTTTAGTGTCGGTTTTCAAAGTTCTTTCGAAGAGTAGTTCTTCGTGGATTTCTTGATTCATAACAAAACGAACATATGCCAATAATAATGCTGCATTATCAGGTAAATCATTCAAATATTGCCAACGTCATTTATTACATTATATATAATAAATTTTTTTTTCATAGGTACTTTTATAAATAATGTATATATAGGTATTTTTATATTATAAGATAGTATGATGTAAGTAAATAGGTACTATCAGTGTATGTGTTGAGATCCACTATCGTGGACCCTCATTTTCATTTCATGGACCCCAAATTTTTTTTTCGCTGACGCAGACCCCTTACAGGTTGTCATAGACCCCCAGGGGTCGATATAGACCATTTTGGGAATCACTGCTATAAATGAACTGTTTACTGCGATTGACTTGCGTGATATCGGACTACTAACTGCAGTTAGTCTGCAAAACTGAGGCTTAAATGGAAAAAATGTCTACTTGGACTCAACAGATCAACTACCAGCGTCCTTACAGGTGTTATGTCGGGTCATTGCGCTATAGGAACCATAACTAGTAGAGTGGGTTTAACCAGCAATAGCCTCTGCAGAAGCTGTGGAAATAAATAAGAAATTGAGTTTGCCTGCTCTCTGAATGTCCTGCCCTTCAAAGAAACCGTGACAAATATCTTGGCGATTATTTTTTGAAGACCTGGGAAAGTTGTAAAATGTTTAACTAGAGGTACTAGTTATAAAATAAATAATTGGCGCGTACACTTCTGTTAGGTGTTTGGCCGAGCTCCTCCTCCTACTTGTGGTGTGCGTGTTGATGTTGTTGAACAAATGGAGGGACCTACAGTTTGAAGCCGACTCCGAACGGCAGATATTTTTATGAGGAGCTTTTTCATGGCAGAAATACACTCGGAGGTTTGCCATTGCCTGCCGAGGGGCGACCGCTATTAGAAAAATGTTTTTATTAATTTTGCTTTCACCGAGATTCGAACCAACGACCTCTCTGTGAATTCCGAATGGTAATCACGCACCTACCCATTCGGCTACGGCGGAGGTACTAGTTATCTTCTTAAAAAGATTCAAGTGGTTTAAGTAACTTAGTTAGTGGATGGAAATCAAATGCAGATATCGCAATGAGCCCTAGGGCTACCGAGTTTCTTGTCTTAGACAAGCAACCTGACTAACCTAACCTAACCTCACCTTTATATTAATATCAGAAAGTTTTTCTAACTTTAATATCCTTTTATTTTAATTTTTTTCATTCTGATATACCGCCAAATTTTTGATAATGGCGATTCTTCCGATTTTTCAGTATTTTAGTCATTGGAAGTCTCAATATGCTTCAATATGCATCTCTTCTATTCCTAATAAACTTGAAAATGAAACTTCTAGGTATCCGAATTTGGTACTAGTAATCTGAGTTTGCATTTTTATTGATTTTTTTGTACGACTCATCAACTTTTATTTACGATTATGCGATGTGAGATGGAAATCGATTAAAATCCCGGAAACTGTTGCTACTCATTGAGCACATTACATTATATGTATTTGTATTTCTCCGCCTGCACTTGTCGTTGTTCTCAATGTTATTGTTGACTAAAACATAAATACGTGCAAGTGTGAGTAATGCAATGGGTATATGTTTTATAACTGTGTGTGTGCATACATTTTACGGGCAATCAGTAATAACACCCTTCCGCATATAGACACTCCTCGCTTCTTCAATTGCTAGATGTACGAGTATGTACGTATTGCTAGTGTATATAGTGTATGTGGTTGACTTTCCTCATCCTACGCTATTTTGTTGCTTTACTTAAATTTTTTTCTTGGCATACTTGTTGTGTAAAACATAATAACGTTAAGTAACACCAACCTATGCTATGCCATGCAACGCAACGTATACATAGGTGGCAAAGGTGAAAAAGTAGGATGACAAACGAAGCTCAGCTCGCTTATCTCATATTGCTGACACTCGGCACACAAAGGCTGGCAAATGAAGGCGAAGAAAGTCAAAGGTGCGCTGCCAGACAACCGCTGCCACTCAGCTACCCCCTATTCTTGTAAAAAAAAAAATATGAGTACAAGTTGTTTCATTCCCTATTTCAGCTGCAGGAGGGCGTTAGCTGGAGGCCGCAAATATCCGCACGGTGTGCAGCGTCGACATTCAGGTGAAATACGCAGATGGTTGGTGCCAACGGTGTTTTCATGATTTATGGCGCTGAAATATTAGTTTCTGCTTATTTCGTACGAGCGTGCGCCAACACATGCACAGATGAGTTTATTCATGGATGTACCTATGTGTGGTGTGCATGTGTAGTGCAAGCACAAGGGGGTACCACAGAAGGTCACAGGAGAGAAGTGGCATGCTTTAAGTAAAATTGAAGGGCTTCTCAATTGTGCGCTTTGGTTTTAAACATTTTTTTTATTATTTACATTAAATGTATATACATGTATTTGTGCAGTTTTCCTATATGTGAACGCAAAATATTAACGACAATTACTGTAGTGCATATTAAAGACCGAAATTTCATTAAAAATATGAAACTGTGGAAGGGCAAACTGGAAGTCTCGGTATGCTTTAAAAGTTCTAAATCTTCTGGGCCCACACGGCTCTGGCCAGACAAATTTGAATTTCGAATTTACTTTTAGTAAAATTTATAATAAATTAGCGAATATCCCATTCCTTGGCATATTCAAGTGATCCGTTTTTAAATACTAAAATAGGGAAATCTTAATTATTTGCAACAAATCTGGAATTTTGTAAAACATTTTTTACCCCTTAATTGTATTATGTCCGTATACTTTCATATAAATTTAAAGGCTAGTTTGGATATTTTTAAGTTTTTGCCGTAAGTATTGTGGAATTGGTAAATTTATGTTATTCTTTGACTTATTTTTTGATTACAATACTATGTTAATGTACAGTGTAAACAATTAAGAGATAAAATCAATTTCTTAAATTTTAGAGATTTTTTAAATAGATGCATCTAATTTCTCTCGCCTCTTATTTTGAGCTCTATATTTCAGAACTTTGGCACAAAATTTGTAAAAATTCGACAAATTTTCATAAAAGTTTAAAAAAATTGTATCAGAAATAAAAAAAAATTGTGTACGCTGTTTCATATTTGATTAAATTTAGTACAAATTTTTTGCACAAAGTATGAAATTTGGATTTACTTGGTTATTGTTAGACAATTGGCTATGCTTTTCCAAAAAAATAAGAAAAAACATGAAACCAAAAAAGGAATATTTTCAAAACTAGTCAAAATGTTAAGATGCTATTGTATTATTTGTACACGGACTGTACTTGTATAAATTGTATAAATAGAACTGAAATAGAAATGCGCACATTGGAATTAAGTTTATAGCTCACTTACTAAGTATGACTGGCTCGCATTTGAATTTTTTGTTGCAGAATAGCTCGAAATTGATTTTTGTATTTAAAGTTATTCTGGAGCTTTGACAGCATTAGAGTAACAGCCTTTGTTGTTCATATTGCACGTAAAAGCAAAAACTTGTACTTGCTTTGTAAAAGCAGATTGAATAAATTTGCAAAAATAAATAACTTTATACCTTATGCTATATAGTAATATAATACTGTAATTTATATTTAGGCAGGTAGGTAGGTCTCGTGGCTGCCAAAAATGACACACTTAAATTTATATTTAGAGATCGTCGAAAAATATCAATATCACTATGGCCAATTAGGTGGAAGGACATTAAAAGTGTTTCTTTAGAGTACAAGGTCCGTCGAAAAAGTTCGCACACGGGTACAAAGTTTAGAAATTTGGCAAGTCTGACGTTAGGCTGCTTTCCAATACAAAACAAACTAAAGGAGGAGAAATTACATGCTTGAGAAAATTCAGTGAATGGCTTGATAATATTGTGATTTGTGCGACTTAAGTTAAGCAAATTAATGAAATCGAATTGTCGCGCGGTAACTTGTAAACGCACAATTGCATATGAAGCCTCCAAATTCAGTTTTTTGTGTATTTATACGGATGACAACGTGGCAAGAATGTTCGTGTGTATGTGTGTACAATTTCTTGTGTTTAATTTTAATTGCTTTCATCTACTCTTCCTCTCCTTAAACTAGTAATTCCGCTTCCTTTTACTTATTTATTCATGGAGCCTGACGACACAACGAATTCGGAATGCGCAATCTTGTATTCTGCCATCCTTGAATCACGCGGAAAAGCACGTCAGGCGATATTACTAAAATCGCTCATTTTGCACAAAATGATACCCGGTGATGATATGTGCGGGCATTTATGAATATTTTTTGACATATTTGAGAGGCTGGTAGAAATGGATATGCTCGTCATAAATGAACTGTTGACCATCCTGCTACTGTAGAATATTTAACGAATATGAAACGTTTAGAATTGTAATTGACATTCAAGAAAAACTGCCGAAACTTGAAATGCTGTATGTAAAGTTAACAGAGGAGTTCAAAGCACCAAACGAAATGAAGTAGCAGCACCCGAAGGCGTTTTGTAAGCGAACAGAAGTAACCCAAATGAGATCGGAAGTCGACCACCAAACAGAGATTGCGTAGATCAACAGAAACCAGCTTTCAGAAACGCTTCTCACACATACGGAAATATAGGCCACAAAGCAAGGGATTGTAAATCCAAAAATTTCAAAGACGGAAAGCCACAACAGAGGCAAGAACAAAACCATTCGTCGTTCAAAGTTGAAGAGATCGATTTAGGTGCAAACAGCGAAAACATGAGTGGCAGATGGTGTCTAGACATGTGTGTGTTACGAGAAAAATTTCGATATTTTGAAGCATTAGTTTTCAAAACGTTAGCTTTAATGAATGATAGCTTTACGAAAATAGAAGGGAAATCAAATCGAATACAGGCTGTAATGTTAGACTTAACGAAACGTTATATGTACCAGACCTTCGAACAAATTTGTTGTCACTGCCAAAAATGATGTAAATAGTATATAGATGTAGTAATTTTTCCTGTAGTAGTAGATGTAGTAACTTTTCCTGTAGTAGTTGATGTAGTAACTTGCGGTTGTGCTGTGGGACCACTTTCTAGATAAATTTATTTGGATGCAGGTAAACTGACGATACCGGACATAGAAACTTATCTTTCTATAGTATGGACAGATACATGGTGGGTGGGGGAGTACTATTATAACAGTGGTGGCTCTCTCATCAAATGACCTAAACAGTGGGTACAGTGGTAACAAGCTGATGCTACTTTCGACGTATTGCATCAGGACAATAACGGACGTTGAGTTTAGTGCTCAAACCACCTCCCGACGAATACTTAACGGTTGTACCGGAGGGATCGGTACTTTGACTGTAGCAGGTTTAGTTCGGGTTAAAGTCCCACACGGGGTTAGGCTTTCGATGCTTCCTCCTCGTAAAAAAAAAAACAAAAAAATTACTCAGCATAGTCTTGAAACAAAGTTATTCTACAAATGCTTGAGCAGACGTTTTTTGTTTCGTAGAGCGAAAAAATAATCTGTATTATGCTGAGAAATCGCTTGAATTTACAGCGGTCACCAACACGAAACCAATATCACTTCAAGATTGGCACGAGGCTTTTAGCCACTTAAACAAAAAAGATCTAAATGTCTGTAATGGGTTTCCCAATAATAGGTGTTATTGATGTTATTTTCCACTATTAACGGTCTACCTTCCTCTTTACAATGAAATAAACATCCGATCATTTATATTAACAAATAGAATTTTTCTTTGAATATCCTCTTATTGGAAGACTCTATATTAAGGGTATTCATAAAACCATTTCAAAAGTCAACTCAGGAAATCATGGATGTTCTAGAATTAGTACACAGTGATGTATGCGGGCCAATGAAAACACAATTTTTTGATGGCTCACGTTACTTTCTCGCATAAATTGTTGACAAGAGTCGATGGTGTGAAATTTACTTTTTAAAGCATAGAAGCGAAGTTTTATAGAAATTCGGAGAATATAAACGCTTAATGTACAATCAATCTGGTGAGAAAATAAAATGTCAGCGGGACGACAATGGCACTGAATACAAATACAAAGCCGTGAGAAATTTCCTCAAAGCCGAAGAGTTTACTATCGAATATACTTCACAGCAGAATCGACAACACAAATGAAAATGCATCGAAATACATCCGCAGAAGGAACAAACGATTGCAAAGGCACCGATACACTCTTTTAATAAAAAACTTGTAAGCACCCAAGCACCTTCATTGCGTCAAAAATCTCGGAATGAAAGCAATTTAAATTAATAATTCGATAACATGTATCTCGAATTGAATATTTGTTGAACACATTTGTAAGCCATGACAGATATGAGGGAAAATGTTAAAATAAATGAACCATCAGCAAGCTGAGTGTCTCGCTCTGTTTCACCGTGAAGGAGCCATCAGATTTTCTAAATGACCTCAGCTTTGCGTTTGGATCCCTTTTCAGGATCCCGACCAATTTCGCCGAGTCACTTAGAAATTCAATACCGCCGTAGAATTCGCTAAAAGAAACCCTTTTCGACTTCCGAATTTGCTTCTTGTAGTTCTTTTGAACATGACGGTATCGCTCCCAGTCCTCAGCAAGATTAGTCTTGAGGGCCCAGCTAGAAATTTTCTCGACTCACGCCTCAATGCTTGGAGCTCTCGATTCCACTACGTAACGGGAGTCCGATCAAGGAGAGGTCGAAATGGAGAGGCTGACTCGAAACAGCCACCTCAATACCCTGTTCTTTCCGGAGTCTTGGTAATGTCTCTTCAGAGCCCCGCAACGCCCCCCTAAACTTCTGCCAATCTGTTTTTTTGGGGTCTCTAGAGGGCAATGGTATTTGTGCCTCCTCACCATACTGAAACTCAACGTACCTGTGGTCTGAGCACGAATCTTCGACAAGGACTCTCCAGTTCCTGATTGACCAGCCAATTGTTGAATTTGATAAAGTGAGATCAATCACCTCCTGCCTTCTAGCAGTTACAAATCCATGAGGATTTCTCCCGCATGAGCTTCGCTAGCCGTATTCTCCTTCCTCTCCTCGTCTTTCTATTCAGTTTCCCAGCTTCCTTGGGAGGTCGTGCCGCCACCGCAGTGACTTCACAACGCAAGCCCTCCGAAACCAGAGAACGATTCCCTGTCTCTGAAAGAGACTCCCCCAGGATGCGCTCACACTCATAAAAGCTAGAAACAAGTTTTTATATCAGTTTCCAGCTGACGCAGGCTGCTCCTGTTTTTACTTACCGATAGATAAATACCAATTTTGATTCAATAAAAGCATTAAAATTATTACTATTTTCGTTATTGTTTTATTTGATAGTTGCTATTTTTTCAGATTTTTTATATAAGTACCTTTACTTGCTAATAGCTTCAGAAAACATTTTGTAGGCGCATATAAAGCATATTTTAGTTATACAATTTTTTGCTTGATTCATTGGCAGCGTTCACTACTTCTTTGTACAGTGTGTGTGTGTGTGTGTGTGTTTCTTTTGTTTTTGTTTTTGCTGAAAATATTGTAACATAGTCTATTCTAAAGGTCTACAAGTAGGCTTTTTTATAATCCTCTTTAATATTTTATATTTTTATACATTTTTGTTATTTCATTTTATTTCATTTTATTTCACACATTACTCGTATAAACTTCATAGCTCATAAACTTTATTACACATTTCTACTTATAAGTACATACATAGTAATTTTATATAAATACCAGTTTAGTTTACACTTTTTTGTGTATAAATATCTGCTTTCACTAAATATGTTTTCTGTATTGTATTGGTATAGCATTTTTTCTGTTTACAGCTCATATTTAAGTTTTTACTTGCGGATTATTTCAGATATTTATACTGTATTTACATGGATTTTGTGAATATGAGACTAATGTACGTATATATATTTTTCTATTTATTTACTAATAATTTGCGATATCAAAGTTTTAAGCCAGCACCAATATTTTTTGCCGTACATACATACATTTGTGTCTGCAAATGTGCTTTCGATAGTGTCTAATATTCTATGTTATTATATACAGCAATATACGTACATGCGTTTATATGCATGGGTGTGGCGGATATGTTTATTGGAATTTGCACGCACGTGAGTGCATCTGTATACCTGCATGTGTACGTAGGTATTTTGTGTGGCTAGTAAAAAACAAAAATTTAGTAATCTATAATATAAATAAAAGGGTTTTCTTTCCTGACGCTATAACTCCAGATCACACGAGCCGATTTCCAAGGTTTACATTCGTTGGAAAGGTCTCGGGCTCCGCGAGGCTTATAGCATGTACTCTGCTCAGTTAGTTTCATGCGACATTGATGACGACGAAAGTTATCGTTTCAAACCGATAATCTATATAAAGATAACTAACAAAATACAAAAAAAAAGATTCATTTTTTAATGTTGTTTAACAACTTTTTTGAAAAAAGCAAAAAAAGCACTTTTTTTAATAATTATTGTGTGTTCATATTTTTCATATTTTTACACAATAGTAGTCTATTATATGCGGGAAAGCCTTCTAAATAAGACAATATTTTTCTTTTGTGTTTCAGGTGAAAACTACGACCGTAATCTTACACGCCGTTTTATTAGCGCGCAACGAGAAGCTGTGCGAGATCCCTCATATGTCCGCCATTTCAGTTTTTTATTTATGTTGAAAAATTGTTTATTACTCTTCAATCATGCCTTCAAATAAATACGAAAGATTATTCGTGTGTGTCGCTCTTTTCGCCTCGAAAAAAAAATTGAGAAAAACACCTTGATTTTGAAGCCACTGAGAAGTGACCCCCTTGAAACCGGCATTGTGTTCACTGTGCAATTGTGAAATTAAGTTTAAAGTTATTCGTTTCCTAACAGTTCAATTCTAATCCATCAAATCAATCACGCGTATTGTGAAAATTTTTATTCAACTCCAAGAGCAGGCATTTGTTAAGGTGGTAAGTTGAACTGTGTAAATTATGTGATTCGTGCATTTGAGGTTAAATTCACCAGTCTGTCCATAGTCAAAAATGCCGAGAGGATGGCGAGCGAACATCGGCCGCCGCACAAGCCATGCAAGCCAGCAACAAGTGAACTTAAGCGAAGAAAGACAAAATAGAATAAGAGAAAATGCCCGATTGCGACAACGCGTGAGCACGTCAAGATCATTGGCGTCATACTATACAATCACTTGGCATTCCAATATGATCCCACTGCGAACTACAGTGATGATGACAATTTAGATATTGGACTAATAACGACTGTATGCCGACTCTCCAATGCATTATAGCTCAAAAGAGAAATGGCTAGATTGTGCTGCACAGGTGGAAAAGTCAAACTGCATCCATTACTTACACCACCACAGCCACTGAAACCATTGTTCTATGGAACTGATCCCGATTCCAACCATTTTTTCAACGCACCCTTGAAAACAATTACTGCTTTCGCATGACTTCCTTTGGAGCTCATATCATTCGAGAAGGCGGCCTCATGTCGACGTGCAAGGTAAAAGATAGACCAATCACTCACTCCAATCAATCACACCAACACAATCAATTGCGACACATAACAACTACACATACAACACACACTGCACCACCACACGATCAGAAGTCACACCGTATTCTTCAAAAATAAATAAATTAATTATTCTATCTTAATTGTTTGCCATCACAGATACAAGGACAAATATTCATTTGCATGGTTCAATGGTGCCAACACCAGATGAACCGCATCAATTTCTGCAAATATATTTCATTTCGTCGATGGTGAATCAGCTGAATGTGCGGTGCAATATACAGGGAACACAACAGTTAAGGAGACGAATTATTGAACAGATGCAAGAATTTTTTCACGCTAATTACGCTTTGGTTAATATGTTCAAAACAGCATTGGAACGAATGCCATCGGATACGCACAAATTTGTCATAAGAGCGGATCGTACCCCAACAGGTTAACATGTGCAAAGATTCAATGCACCCATCGTTGATGATGTTGCTGCAATTATTGTTGGCGATCCAACTACATCACGAGACACGAAAAGAGCACGTCAAAGTCGTTCAAAAATAAACGTCATGATGACAGTTTTTTTCGATTTTCGTGGTGTGGTGCACTATGAATTCCTTCCACCTGGCCAAACTGTTAATAAGGAATATTATTTGAGCATTATGCGTCGTTTACGTGAAGCAATTCGTCTAAAAAGACCAGAATTATGGGCCAACAACTCTTGGTTTTTGCATCACGATAATGCACCGTCTCACACTGCACTCGTTCTTCGTGACCATTTTGCCAAAAATTTCACGCATATCGTTCCGCAACCACCGTATTCGCCTGATTTGGCTCCGTGTGACTTCTGGCTATTCTCAAAACTCAAGAGACCACTCCGTGGAACGCGTTTCTAGTCGATTGAGGAGATAAAAGCTGAATCGAAGAAGGTGCTGATGGCTATACCGGAAATGGACTATTTGGCACATTTCGGGGATTGGAAAAATGTACCTTGTGCTCAAATATGAACGAGACGTTATCAATAAAACGGTCCGCGGATGACATATGGCAAAAATAAATTTTTTGTTTTTTGGTAGGACTGTTATAAGTTTACCTGGCAAATTTCAGCGTGATATGTCACATAGTTTGTTTTTTGTGCTACTGTAAACAAATCAAGCTCAAGTGTGGAAAATTTTGAGTTGTGCCCCTTTTGTATTTACGGTGCGATATGCTAATATCTGCATGCATGCCTACATGGATATTGTTACTTGCTCTGCGAAGCAAACAGAAATAATAAGACACTTCGTGTTTATGTAATTATTTCTATTGTACCCTTCTCGCCTTTCGCTCTATGCGTGCGCGCTGGCAAATCTCTCCCATTTGCATCTTATAACTTTAAGGGGAGTTTTTTGGGAGTTTTTTGGGAGGGAAAGAAATATTCGATTGAAACGAAACTTTTAGGTTTTATTGTTATATATTCCAACAATCTTCTAAAATTTTTTCATTAAAATATATGCCATATTATGCCTGGTACAAGCATTTTGCCGAGTCGCCTCGAGTGTGCATGTGTCGTGTGGCGAGAAAGATGCAGGTCGCAATTTTCATCAGAAACTAAAAACCCAAAAAAATTGTATTTTAGTATAGTATAGCTTCTAGTTAAACCAAGAAAATTAAAAAAAAAGTGAGAAATTCAACAATTTTTTGCTAGTTCAAAAAAAAATCCATTTTTTTGGAAAAACAAATTCACTTTAGATTGTTCAAAAAGTGGGCCAATCATAACTTTCTTAACGTTTTTTAGGTTCAACTAGAAGAGAATTTAATTGCGAGTACAATCAATGTTATCTCGTTTCGATAGGACGTTTAACTTTTTCCCTATATTTCCCGCCAATTAGGAAAAATCGTAAAAATAAAAAACCGAGAAATCGCATATCGGGCGATCCGACCGCTCGTATACCTGCTCGACGCTTGCTCACAATTTCTTCTGTAACTCCGAAAATATTTTGAACTTGCTTCTGAAATTTTAAGGACACATTCTTGGATAGTATGGGAAGACATTTATGCAAAAAACAAAAATCGATATTTTGAAGCCTCTAAAGCAGGCTGGCCCCTTAATTTTTCGTTTTTTTTTTGCCTATTAGAGAGCAGTGGCTAATTCAAGCACGCCTGCAGTCATAGTAAATACATTTATAATTGTCAAACAAATTCTGTCCCGTTATTTTTTTGTAAGGTCAGCTTTCGAAAAGGTTCGGCGGGTAATCAATAACAATTTAGCTGCTTTTAATGGTGTATAAAATAATAGAGTATCACAAGGAATGCCGTACTAAGAAAGTAAAGCAAATTTAACATTTTTGTAAATTTTTCCATTATAAAAAATTTGCCAATTACCATTTTTCTACATTTTTAAGAATTTTTTCAATGTTCCTCCTAACTATTTATGGCAATTTTTTACGACGAAATGAATAGATCAAATGACTTAGCTGAGTCTGAGTTGAATTTTTTAAATTCATAGATCGTTGAAAACAGTTTTAAACAGTTTGTTCCTATATATGTATTTACCAGTGGCGGATCCAGGATTTCATAAAGGGGGGGTCCGGGGTATTTTAGAAGGGTGCTTTTATTAAAAATCAATTTCGTGAATAAAATATGGCATTATTCGCGCTGCATGTCGTGACTAGCCGATGAAAAAACTAATAGCTCTAGATATCTTGTAAAAAAAATTCTAAAAATAGTAAATGACTTTGATTCAAAATTACAAGAATAATTGGCGGTTTTTATACATCGTGGGACACCTTCATAAATAATTACGCCTATTTAAGATACAATATATTATAACATGTGTTGGAGCCAACTTGCAATTCAACCATGTATAGTTTAAGTACGAAAAAAATATCAACCCTGTTTGTAACTTCTTTACTTCTTCTTCTTGTATTAATGCTTACTGTGACTCAATTCACTCCAATAAAGTTCTTCAAACGAAACGGTCGTGTTTATATATAATATTATATATTTAATTGCGCTTTTCTCTAACAACATGTGTTGCTATATAACGGCAAGAAAGTTACCATGAAAGAGCCGTTGCAGCTTTTCCTTATCGTAACGGCGACACCCTGTGTACTGTTAACTCGAAATTTTAAATAGCGCGCCAACGAAATCGCGATGACGGCGCCGAGTGATTTTTCCCTAAGTTTTTTTGGTGAATAACTAGGCTATCTTTAAACATGCATGAACATGCTTCTATTCTTTTGTTTCTTTCAACGAGCAGAATCAACGTACGTCGTACTGTATCAACGTACGTCGAACTTCAACCGGCCAATAACAAGTTTCAAGCGAATTACATTAAATTTTCGAAAGATCGTCCGCCATATTGGATCAGCCATTTTTAATTTTAAAAAACTAACATCAGATTTGTAATCAGCGACACCAATGTCGAACATACATAGTTTTTTAAGCATCTGTTGCGCCATTAAAGAGGGCGTTAAGAAAATTAATTTGCATGTCTAAAAGTCTTAAATTCAAAATAGTATAACTTTTTTTTCATTCATCCTAGAAGTCTTTTAAAAAATGGATTTTAAAGCTACAGAGTATTACTTTGCGATTCCGTTGTGGAAAAAAAAAAATTTCCTTACTCAAAAAAAATTCATAAAGCTGTCCAAAATCGGCATTTCTTGACTATTTAACCACAAATTACCAAAAGTCCTGACGTGCTGGAGCATTTTCAAGATCAAATTCGTTTTCAGCACAAAAAAAACTTCAAGAGACACTCGTAGCCGTTTTAGAAATTGGACAAAAATGAAATTACGCAGGCCTGTGTAATTATTCAAAATTTTGAATTGCGTCCGTCGTATTATAATTGTTTTTATTATAAAATAAATTAAAACTGGAAGAAAAATCTAATAAACTGCTAATGCATATAAAAAAATATTGTTTTTTTTAACTTGACTCATACAGAATTGAAACATAAAATTTTAGAGCATGATTCCAATGGGGGGGTCCGAACCCGAAAACCCCCCCGTGGATCCGCCACTGGTATTTACATATGAACACAGTTAAGCAATTCAAGCATTTAAAACGCCATACAAAATAAAAAAAACTGTACAAAACTTTAAAATTAAACAAAATCGAGTTGATTTTTAATACTTTTTTGGCTGCAGGTTACGTGCATTTTCGCTATACTTCAAATTCACAACATTTTTTTTCTAAACGAGTACGGACGAAAGCACCGAATACCGTCAACAAAACAAATTGCAAAATATCAATGAAATTTTTGAGCGACTTATAACTTGAACTTAATTGCATTAACACTTAATGGGCTATAAAATTACATACCAGAAATTTTTCTAGAAATTCTTATTAAAATGTTTGAAATTTTGATGAAAATTTCTTTAGTTTTTTTTAACTTTTCCAGAGTGTGAAACTTATTTAAATTATTTAATTAAAATAAGAAATAAATAAATTGCAAAATATTCACAAATATTTACGAACATGAGTACGCAACAGCCATGATATACGCACATATCTATATATTACACCTGCATTTGCATAGGCGAATGAGAGCAGGTGATTACAAAATAATTCTGACCTCCGCACCGAAAATGTCTGCCAAACACACACACCATTACATTTGATTTGCCTATTACGTGTACATGTAAAGTCGGCAGTTACATTTTTACTTACAAGCGTTAATGCGACGCCTAACCAACGTTGGTCAGTATGGTTACACGACCATTAAATACGCTTTAAAATTCCAGAAATGGAAGTGAATAGGAAGAAGCTGTTTAAGAGATGGCGAGTGTACTGTGAAGGTAAAGGTAATGTGGCCTATAGCATGGCTAACAAATTGAATATTTATTAGCTCCATTGTGTGGCATGCTACTATGTATGTACATACATAATGCCGGCAATGTTGCGCAACAAAATGTGGCATGTTATTGTTTTCATTTACAGTTTTTGTTGCTATTGTTGATGCTCGCTTATAAAGCGTTTCTTGTGTGAAATATTGACTTTAACGTCACATGGACATTCTCAACTGCTGCCAATGTTGCCAATTTTGTGCACAATATATGTGCCTATGTGTTTGTGTTAGTGAAAATTAACCTCTGAATTAACCTGCATGTGTCAAAGTTGCAAGTTAATTGGGATTGTGTGCAACTGATGTTTGTTGTTCATTGTTGTTGTTACATTATCTGTATTTACTCAATACATGTACATGCACATACATATGTATGTGTATGTGCATAAACATGTATATGGGTAGCGCGGCTAGGTGTTACTGTAATTGATTGCCTGCCTTGTCGTCAGTCAACAACAAATATTTCATAGCTACATAGGTACATACGTGCGTTTAACATTCAACAATTGCCACTGTAAATGCATAAATAATATTGAGTATGCATGCATGAGTACACCCAGTAGATGATTTTAGAAAAGTTCAACAAAATGTGTGACTTCAACCTGGCGCGTAGGAGACACAAAGTCTGGCTATCGAGCGATTCTATGTCAAGTGAGCCAAGTATTTTGAACATTCTTGGAAATTTTTCTGAAAATTGGCTTTGCTGTAGGCTTTAGTAACAAGCAATAAAATTACAAATTTCTGAAAAATATTTTATATATATTAATTCAGATTTATGTAATGTTGGAGATTTTGGATAGAGGTTTTTTAAAAGTGAAATATGTTTGGTCTGTTTTAGCATTTACATTTCATGTATCTCTAACCTCTCAGTTTTGGTTGCGTATACGCAGTGCGGACCAAATAGCAGATGAACGGTCGGATTGCAGTTGTTTTCAAATGAGTCTTGGAGGATTTATTGAACAAAAACCCTTACTAAACTTAAAAAAAAACTTGCTGAATTTGCGGGAGTGACTGGAAAAGCCATTTCATTATGTTTAAAGGACATGGTTGTGCTTCAGAATATGGAAAATTTAGTTCATTAGGAACTGAGTCTAAAAGACGTCGAAAGGCGATTTTGCATGTCTAAAATGCAAATGAAAACCTTTTTTCCGGGTATCATTATTGGGTATAGATATTAATCTATTGAAATAACCGTAAACTTAAAACAAGCAGAAGAGCACAAAGCATCCAACTTCGATAGGAGCAGCAGTTAAACAGACGATACCAGTCTTAGTGACGCACTCTCGGAGTTTACCTGGGACAGGCATGGTGAGAGGGGCGGATAGATTTGAGTTGTGTGATTTCTGAAAGATTGGAAAGATTAAAATATTCATGTACATATTGGGTGGGCCATGTAAGATTTGCTTTTTGAATTGGCTATAAAAAAAAACTAATCAATATTTTTTCAAACTTTTTTTTTTTTATTTTGAAGATTGAACATTGTCATTTATGAATGAAAAATAATATCGTTCAAATGACTGCCACGACTGGCTTTACAGTACGCTATTCGATCAACCAAATTTTTAAGCACATTTTCGATTGTTTGGGCTCCAATTTCATGAATGGCAACTTCGATTTCGTTTTTTAAAGCATCAATCGTCTCTGGATGGTTCGCATAGCATTTGTCCTTTACGGCTCCCCACAAAAAATAGTCCAACGGGCTTTATCACAGCTCCGAGGTGGCCAATTGATATCGAAATTTCGGCTGATTATTCGGTTTTCTAAAACGGTAGCCAAAAGTTGGAGTGTAACTTTGGCAGTGTGACAAGTTGCACCGTCCTATTGAAACCAAATGACCTCCATGTCATCCTCTTCAATTTTTGGAAACAAAAACTCGTTGAGCATGTCACGGTAACGCTCGCCATTTACTGTAACCGCGGCTCCTCGCTCATTTTCGAAAAAAATGGCCCGGTGATGCCACCAAAAACCGTACCAAGCAGTGACTTTCAGATGCATTTGTTTCTCTACAGTAATGTGTGGATTTTCTGAGCCCCAAATCCGACAATCAAGAAAATCAGAAAAGAAGAAGAAGACTCATCACTTTGGAAATAGGTTTTCAATATTTCCCAATTTTGTTCAAGCGTATAGCGTCCCATTTCGTAAATGTCAAACCTTTAAATAAATTATGAACACATTTGACATGTAATTTGTGTTACCATTGGTGGTTCAAAAAGCAAACGCTATATGGCCTACCCTGTACAACTTTTAACGGAATGTTGACGTGTAATCCAGTATTCAAATCGCATTTCGACGATTTACTTAACGTTAGTATCGGGATAGGATCGGTACTTGGGCAGTAGAAGGTTTAGTTTGGGTAAAATTTCCACAGTTGTATGCCTTCGATGTTTACTTCTTGTAAAAAAAAACTGAATGAAGGAAACCATATGTTATGCCTGTCTCAACTCCAAAATCGAATATCCACGGTTCGAAGATGGTGCTGTATATTTGGTTGGTTTAGGGGTGCTTCGTATTACGAGTTGCTGAAACCGGGTGATGCCATTAACTCCTTAACCTACGATTTAGATTCGAAGGTGTTGAGCCGAAATCGTATACAATCTCGCGAATTTTTTTAAATCATCTCGTTTTAACCCACACTATGGCACACGTAATTTTCACTTCTGACCCGATCACCGTACGCGGGCTATGCCAATAATTGCAGGTTAAGAGATTAATAGAGAATGCTGCGTATAACAGGTCATTAAAGTGAACTGCGTATTGAACCAAAAAACAATCGAAATGTCAGACCAACTACGAATTTTGTGAAACCACATTGACTTTCCATCACGAAGTTGCTTGGTCACATGCTGTGCAGCCCGCGAAAAGTTACTTGGAAACCAGTGGATGGAAAGTACCATCTTACCCGCTGTCTAGACATTGTGTTTCCTGACTATTACTTGGGTCAGCTTATGCTGAATACTTTGTCTGGAATACGCTACACTTTAGTTAGAGTTATAAAAAATTTGAGTCTATGCCTCCTTGCCTCTAAATATTAGTTGTTCTATTGGGATAGAATTAATAAGCACCATCAAGGTTGGGAAAAAGTTTTAGCGTCTAAGAGAAAACCCTTTGAATAAAATATATTGTATTATCTTTTTAAAAATACATAGAGCCCAAGCTGCCTGAGCACCTAGTCAGCAAGCCTTATGAAAGCACGTGACGAGAGAGATATGCATCTTTATTGCACGGCAAACTGCTTTGAAACTAGTCGGTTTTTCTACATGGAAAGCATTTATGACAGAAACATGCATATATGTATATATATATGTGTGTACATAAGTACATAAGCATACATATAAGCATATTAGTATGTATAAACAAATAAATATTTTTTCCATACAAATACTTATGGGACTTATGCAACAATTTATGACTGTAAATTTGTAATATAACTATTTCACTTTAATGATATATTAATTAAGTGTTTCATAATAGAGTTTATGCCCACGAACAATTGGAATTTAAATTGGAATGCAAAGCAAAAAACAAATACATATGCGAACATTCACTGATTTTTCAATATGGCTGAGTGGCTTGGTGAGTTTTAAGGCATAAGTGGCAAAGTGGAATGAAAGTATGAGTGTGTACTACAACTCGAATGCATGTAAATATGTATATGAACTCGAAAGCATAATATCCATTTTAGCATAGACTTTGTAATGCGAGGGTTGCTATTTATATTTCCGGTTTTGGCCATTTCTAGTAGTTTCAGACGTGATTTCATATTTACAATGTAAAGTTTGACAAATTTTATCATAAACGCACTCAGAACGTTTTAATGTGTGATCCACCCTAGTGCAGTTTATAGTGACTTTAAAAATGTATCTGAACAAAAAATGGAATTAAACCGTGAACATTTTTGTGCGATTACTTTTTACAAATTTCGACGTGGATTAACAAAACAAGAATGCATAGACGAACTAAACGCCATATACACCGACAAGCACCATCCTTCAGCACCGTAAACAATTGGTAAAATGAATTTTCTCTTGGTCGTACGACAAAAATCGCAGTTGTAATCGTAGTGGCAAGTGTCGTAATGCAAAACCCAAAAAAAAAAAAAAAAATTAAAAAAAATTTTTAACTCCTTCGAAAAATAAATTTGTAATAAGACAAACAAAAAATTTAATGAAAAGATATTAAATAAAATCGCTAATTAAGTCCAAAGCACAAATCTGGATACAAAAACATTGGCTTACTCGAATATGCTGTTTCGGCGGTTCTAAAATGGATGAAAATTCTTTCACGATTACAAAAAAATAATTAAAAATTGGCTATTCCCTAACCCACATCTATCTCCACATTTGAAAGAATATCGAAGCTATCGAAGAAACAGCAGAGCTCAAACCGAAAAATTCCAACCTGCACAGAAATCTGTGAAAATAGACCACCTCATACGGCGAACTGAAGAGACTCTTAACCGACGCATAAAATGACAAGCATACTCCATTTCTATGTTCGAATCAACAATTACATAGAGAAGCATATCAAAAATTCTGTAAATAATTTCATTTCATCACAACATCGCCTAAATTGGAACTAGGAAATGAACTCTAACTATAAAAATATGCATCAGTTACCTTTACAACATAGTAACAAATCAAATGCAAAGCTGCGATATCAACAAAGATCGATGATGCGACTCAAACTGGACTCTTCAAGCTTACCACACGGACATCTCATAACAAACTATGCACTAGCTTTATGTCCTAATTGTTCGACACCTTAACTGTTACAATGACACATCTAAAACAATCAGGTTCCTGTCAGCCATGGCAGCTCTTAATTACGGAGATACCAAGAAATTCATTCCTCTAATTATTTCATTTAGATAAAATTAAAAAAAAAAAAACGTATATAAAATAAGATAGGGTATACAATACAAATTAAAGAAATAAAAATCTGTCAACACCCATGTCAATAACAAAGCAACCGCCCATGCATATACGAGGAATGCTCCTGAACTGACAGTCCTTGGCGGAATAACTACGAGAGTCCTTCCATTTGTGGGAAAACATCAAGACGCACACCACAAATTCGAGAAGGAGCTCGGTCAGACAATCAAGAAAGGATGTAATATCCATAGTTTCCTTTATAAATATGTTCCTTGTAAATTTTATTTGCAACTAGTTTTTAATAAATATATAAATAAAATCACATTGGAACATATAGAGACATTTAGTAACAAGAAAAAAACTATAATAAAATTGGAATATTCGTTGTGCTGACAAAAATGCCAAAGGTTTGGCCCTGAAAGTCCACAAACAGGCATGAACTCTCGCTTTTGCTGAAAGATAATCAATAATTATAGGGTATGGAAATAAGTTTCCGTCCTTTTTTAGCCAAAGTTACGAATTATTTAAACAATTAAATAGCACACGATATTATGTGAAGTATGTGCCATTGGAAGCTACAACTTTACTCCATCTTTCAGACAGCATACGGATTCTTCTGATGAAAAATTCAAGTTTTTTTGACTTGATTCATTCATGGAGTCAGTTTGCGATGCTCTCGTAAAAAGTGAACCGCTCTCCAATAAGAGCTGACTGAATTGATGGGAACGGATGGTAATCCGAAGGTGCAATGTCTGAGGAATACGGCGGGTGGGGCAAGATTTCCCAATTCAGTCCCTCTAAATGGGCCGATTTAGTAACGTGTGACCTGGCGTGACCTGGCGTTGTCATGCAGCAAAATCAATTTTTCATGTCCAGTTTCCCATTCCGGCCGATTTTCTTTGAGAGCTCTAGTTCAACGCGTAAACTGCAGTCGGTAACAATCGCCAGTGATGGTTGCAGAAGGTTTAAGAAGTTCGTAATAGATGACACCCTTCTGATCCCACCACATGCACAACATAACTTTTGAAGTATGAATATTGTTTTTCGCTGTCGATGGACCTGGTACATTTTTCATCGCCAGTGACGATGCGATGCGGAAACCTTTTCTTTTTTATTTTCTACCATTTAGGAAGCATCTCACACCTCACCAAACGGTACTCGATATCCTCCGATATCTCCTTCAATTGATGTGGTACCTGCTTTCTGGACCACTGCCATTGCGTGCAGACATTTACCAACGGCTGATATGTCCACACCCAACGCTTTAGACATATCATTAAGGGTTCATCCAATAATTGTTGTAGTTGAGTATCTTAGAATTTTTTGCGGTGCCCCTTCGCAATCTTGACGTGATAACTCACGTCGAAGTTGCCACTTTGGAAGGGTCGAAACCATTATTTACAAATTGTATTTTATGGTGCGTGATTAACGGAAATATTGATCAATATACGACACGTTTCAGCTGTACTTTTCTTTGAAAGGTAAAATGAAGCATGACTTTCCGCAAATGCTGTTTTTCGGGACGAACGTAGACATCAACATTTTCGACGTCAGATAAAAAATGATCTATACGCTTCAAACGAATGTGCACTAGTGGGATCGGTACCTCACATATGCACCTTCAAATGACCAGTATATTATTAGCGCGAACAGAAAAATAGTATCAGCAGCGAGAGCGGAAACTTATTCCTACCTATACACGAACAAACTTATTTTGTATGAGGGCAGGTAGATTGCTAGTACCATTCATCTTTATTTTCCCTAGGAAGAGGCAAAGTCCGCTTCTTATGAAAGGATCACTTCCAGGATCGCTACTTAAGTGATTAAAAAGGACTGATTGACACTAATTTGTTTACCAAGTTGTTGAAGCATTTCCTTGCTACAGGCAAATCTTCTGAATCAGCTCCCGTGTTGCTTATTTCGGACGAGCATGCAAGCCATGCAAGAAACACTGAAATCATGGATCAGCCAGGCAAGAAACACTGAATCACAGTTCAAAGGCTATGAAAATTGTATTTGGCCTCTCTTCAGACTTCATATTGTGAAGTATTTTATTGTGTTTTTTGTATTTGCCGAACATTTTATTCTATCTGAACGTCCTCAAAGTCTCCTATAAAATTATGAAATTTTTTTAATTTCGTACAACATTATCGTCAAGGCTCGACATATTATTGCGAAATACCACTTGATGGCGCGTGTGTGCGCTATTAAATAATACAGTTTGCTGGGTAAAAATAATACAAATTATAAACAGAACGTGGCAATCGTGTTGTGGTTTTGCAAGCTCATTGTACGGTTATCACTTAAATTAGTGTATCATTGTTGAACATATTTTTTCCATTCATTATTCGCTCATGCACTTTATTATGCAAACAATAACAAATCATAAAATTAAGACAAAAAAAAACGAGAAAAATAAATATATGTGTGTGTGTGTGAACGTGCATGTGTAAAAAAAAGAGTGAGCTTGTAAAAGAATGTGTCAGAAAATATGTCTGAAATATGTTCGAAATATGGCGGCACTTTGATGTAATTTATATAAACTTCATAACAAATATTATATTTGTTAATTTCAACAGATTTGCTGTAATAAATTAAATATGTTCACTTGTGACATTTTTCGCTTCTGCCAGCAACATAAATTATTGTTACAATTAAAGGATTTTGTATGATATTTATGATTTTCCACTTCAAAAAAAGTTGCAATTTTTTCTAACTACTCACAACTTTTCCAGTTTTATTTTTATGTCTGTTTATAGTTTTTTCGCTATTTTTTAGACTATTGATTATCGTGTTACAGCATAAATAATGTAAATTATTTAATTGAGTTTGGCCAAATATTTGGTGTGGTTACAATTGGAGTTTTTAGAAAGTTAAAGGTAAATTAAACAAATCAATTAAAAGTACACAAATTGAATTAAATCACGTGGCGAATGCTATTTTTACAGACAAATTTTAATAAAATAGTTTTTCCAATAACGCTCGTATTTCAATTGAGACATATGCTAAATTGGGAAGCGTACATATTTATGGGCGCTACAGGCATTACGTGCAATTTATGGAAAGCAATCGCAGATATTTCCAACTAATTGAAAAAGAAAATAAATATGCGAGTGTCAAACATTTCAGTGAAAATCGAAGTGTTAAATTTTACAGGTTCAATTGGAAATTTAACACAAGTGCGTGTTCCGAAATTCACAGGATATTTTTTCAAAGTGAAATTGTAATCAGTTTATATTGTTTTACTTTGTGTAATGGAACATATATTGGTGGAAGCGAGTGTTAATACGAGTATTGGCGCAATGCACAGAATACAGATATCGCACCCTAAATACAAAAGGGCACAACTCAAAATTTTCCACACTCGAGCTTGACTTGTTTACAGTAGCACAGAAAACAAACTATGTGACATATCACGCTGAAATTTGCCATGTAAGCTTATAACAGTCCTACCAAAAAACAAAAAATTTATTTTTGCCATATGTCATCCGCGGACCGTTTTATCGATAACGTCTCGCTCATATTTGAGCAGAAGTACATTTTGAGTTGTGACCCTTTGTATTTAGGGTGCGATATGTATCGGCGGCCGCCGTAGCCGAATGGGTAGGTGCGTGATTACCATTCGGAATCACAGAGAGGTCGTTGGTTCGAATCTCGGTGAAAGCAAAATTAATAAAAACATTTTTCTAATAGCGGTCGCCCCTCGGCAGGCCATGGCAAACCTCCGAGTGTATTTCTGCCATGAAAAAAGCTCCTCATAATAATATCTGCCGTTCGGAGACGGCTTGAAACTGTAGGTCCCTCCATTTGTGGAACAACATCAACACGCACACCACAAATAGGAGGAGGAGCTCGGCCAAACACCTAACAGAAGTGTACGCGCCAATTATTTATTTATTTATGTATCATCAGACATCAGACCGTTAACGACACTCAGCGATTTTGAAGGAATCAACTGATTTGTGGCATAATAAGGCTGTCTTAAGGGGTTACATCTAGTTAGAATTTTAAAAAAATCGATTTTTTTTTTATTTCATTTTTGTAATGTACATATATTTAAGTAAACACTATGAAAATTTCAAGTCATTCCGAAGATTATTTTTGAAGTTATACGCATAAATGTAACGACGCGTCAGAGCACTTTAAATTAGCAGGCCGGCGTTTAACCTTGTTTTTCTCAAAACTGTGTTTTGAAAGTCGGTGACCACGATTTCTCGGAAACGGCTAAACCGGTTAGTCTGAAATTTTTACACCGGCTTCTGAACTATATTTTCTAGTACTTAATCGAAGCTTTTTTAAAACCGATAAACATTTTTTTGTTTATACACAATTTAAGGCCAAAACTATTCCAAAAAATAGATTTTTTTTTTTTGAGAAGCCGCCATTTTGTCAATAAATTTTTTTTTGCTTATTCCTTCGATTAATTACAAGAATATACAATACTTTAATCAAATCCGTTTGGTTTTTTCATTTCAAATAATCCACTTCGGAGATATAGTGGTCACCGTAAAACGTCTTTTTTTGGAGGGGTTCCTGCAAATCTGCTGTAGCAGCTATAAAAACTGTTATTCTTGCAAATAAAATTTTTTTAAATATTACTCAAAGTTACCATAATATGTGTACAAAGGCTTAAAACAATTAATTCAGAAGTTTTCTCAGGAAAATTTTTTTAAAAACCTCATTTTTCAGGGCTTCTAACTAGATGTAACCCCTTAACTCTTGTTTATATGAGAAGGCGACAGAGGCGACTGAGATTAAATTGATGATATCTGAACGGAAAAATCAATGCTGTCATTACTCGTGTTATTTCGTTGCTGTCTGAACGATTGTAAAATGAGTGTAAAAGGAGTGGGCAGAATTTTACTGCCGAGTCCCCGGTGACGTGGCAGCCGAAGAGACTCTCACAATTTGGCTCAGATGGCGAAACCACGTACTCTATCATCCTTGCCTACATTCTGCCAAAAAAAATATCGAGAATTGTTCATTTAAAAAGCGCGCGTTACACATATATCTAAATTTGTTGTGCCTCAATGTGGGTACAACTGCCTTCTATAATGTCGCAGAGTTTGAGCGCCATCTGTCAATTACCTTGTTTTTGGCATTTAATTATATCAGTCAGACGCAGGTGTGCTGTGCGATTTTCACTACGGATAAAAATATCGAACAAAGAATTTGTCTTAAATTTTGTGTTTTTAATGAGCTTTCGTGTGTCGAATCGTTGAAAATTTTGCAGAAAGACTATGACGAGTGTGCTTTATCAAAAATATGGGTATGCGAGTGATATAAGGCTTTTGAATAGGGTCGAGAGGTCGTGGAAGTTTTGTTCTGATTTCGTCGCCCATCAACGTCGTCAACGGATGAAAACGTCGACAAAGTCAAGGAAATGGTGCTGGAAAACCATCATTTAAGTATGAGGGAGGTAGCTCGTTACCTTAACGTGTCTCGCGAAACAATTAGCAACAGTTTACACCATCAACTGGCCATGTGACGCGTGGCTGCTCGATCAGTTCCAAGAGAGCTGAATTTCTTAAAAAAAACGTATCAGAACAAGGTGGCTGAAGACATGCTTGAGCAAGTGCATTTGGACCCAAAGTTTAGCCAGCGCATCATAACAGGAGATGAGATGTGGATATATGAGTTTGACATGCAAATCAGTCAACAGACGGCTGAATGGCGCTATCCACATGTGTTGAAACCCCAAAAACCACGCCAAAGTCGGTCAAAAGTGAAAGTCATGCTACTCAGTTTCCTTGATTATCATGGTTTTGTGCACTCATTCCAAATGGTTCTACGCTAAATAAAGAATATTACTTGGAAGTTATGTGACATTTGAGAGAAAATGTGCATAGGAAACGACCTAATTTGTGGAAAGAAAACTCATGGATCTCGTACCATGATAACGCACCGTCTCACAAGGCTCATATTGTGAACACTTTTTTGACCAAAAACTCGATAAATATCATCAAACAACCACCGTATTCGCCGGACTTAGCCCCTGTGACTGTTTCCTTTTCCCAAAACTTAAATTGCCACTTCGCGGATGCTGCTTTGAGTCGATAGGCCGTTACAGAGAATTCGCTGGAGGAGCTGAAGAAGATCTCTACAAACGCGTTTAAAAGGTGCTTTGTTGACTGAACTAATCATTGGCATATGTGTACTGCTTCGAATGGAACCTATTTTAAAGGTGAGAAAATAAATTTTGATGATTAAACAATTAGTTTGTGTTTTATTGAACAATTCCCGGTACTTTTTTTGACAGAATGTAGATCAATATGTATATATCTGCCGAGACGCCTTTTATTTAATGGAAATATCCTGTTATTTCACCTTTAATCACTTATCGTGTGATTTCTGAAATAGCAGAAAAAAGTGCAATGAGCGAAAATTGTCCGAAAAAATAATGCTAAGGTAGTTATAGCAATAATGCATAAAAGAAAGTGCGAAAACAGTGGGGATAAGTAAACGGGAACGCCAATGGAGACCATAGCGACGTTGGCGACGACAACAACAACTGAACTGATGAGAGAACATGAATGATAGAGAAACAGATTACGCCTTCCGAAACCGCCGTATCGTAAGAGCGGAAGGAAGGGGAATTACTTGTTTGTGAAGAAGAAGAGTAGTCGAAAGCATTGAAAACAACCAAAAGCAAGAAATTACACACACACACATATTCTTTCCTGATACGGCATCTTCCACTTAAAAACGCAAACAAACTGCATTTGGAGGCTTCATACAAATTTGTGCTCTCACAATTTAATACACGGCACTTCGTTTTCATTAGTTTGATTAGTTTAAATCTCGCAAATCACAAAACTACCAAGCCATTCACTGAATTTTCACAAACATGTAATTTGCCCTACTTTTGTTTGTTTTGTATTGCGAATTCAGCTGGCGTCGGTCTTGTCAAAATCGCGAAAAATAAAGTAACTGTTTTTTAATGACGCAACCATAGTCCTCGATTCGCCTTGATGAGAGAAAGACTTGGAATTCTAATATTCGATAATTGTAACGACAATTCTAGTGAACAAGGCCCTTTACAGCAAAATATTATTTTTTTTTTCAAATAATTCTTTAAGAAATGTCAAAGGAATTTAAGGATACACTTTTTAAAGGACAATGTTTTACTATATTTGTACAGGAAAAAATCGAGCGATATTTGTTTTTCATAGCTGGATACATCTCTTTTTCATTTCGTACTCCTACTAATAGTGTTAATATTCCTTCGCTTAATATCAATTAAAATATCATAGAACGACTATATATACTAAAAACAATTTTTGAAAATTTGATTGTTTGAAAGTTCAAAGTACTTCGAAAAGTTCAGTAGATGATAAAATTAAAAACTGAATGCGCTTATTTTATAAAATAAGATCCATAGTTTCAGATGCATCTGAGTTTTATTTCTGGATAACTTTTACGTTTATACCATGAGTCATCAGAGAAAATTAAAACAAAAAAAAGACAAAAATAAAATATTGACTTTTGCCGCAATTTTAAAAATGTACACATCATCGCAACCGACTTTATCCGAAAACCACTATATCATATTAGGCTCTCACATGAATGCCCATTTTGCTATGAGTTGGAAAATTAGTAAGTTGCAGGCCTACTTAAGAGGCCTACATTAAGGGGTCTGCTCCCAGCGAACTTAAAAAACTGCGTAACTGAATTTGGCAAAAGGCAGGGTTGAAATTAAATTTTATGGATCTAAATAGTATACTTAATTCTACGCCACACCTCCTACAAATATTTGTATTTTCTTCCAGCTCCAATATTTTTAATCTAGCTGAGTTTGTCTAGTTGATGACAGATATATGTAATATCCAGGACACTAGTTTTGCTTATAATTTTCCATTATCATACATTATTTGCTTAATCTAATTATTCTTTTTTTTAATTTTTACTTAATTATAATTTTAGTTTTATTAACATTTTTTCCCCTTAATACTACTATAAAGTACTGCATGTTCTAATGCGTATGTGTATGTATGTACTAACTATGTATACTTTTAAATTACTATTCAGTGGGCCTGGTTACAAAAATAAATTTTTAAAGTACTTGGGTACATACATATATAAGACCAGGTAATCATATACGAATACGTGTTTGTGTGTGTTCCATCCCCATTTGCTCTTACTTAAAACCTTTTTTTTATCTTACATACCGTCCAGTTTGCGTTATTGTGATCTGTTTAATTGAAACCCTCACTCAAGTGAAATGGTTTTCTTTTAACCTGTTTTATGGAAAGTAGTTGAGAACTTACTTAACTGAGGGGTGCCAAATCTCGGGCACTGTGGGCTCTATTATCTCTTTCTAATATGCAAATATCTAGTCCGGTGTTCGTAAATGGCGCTCCGAACTACACCACTCGAGGCTCAATGTGCAGCTTTAAATTTCCGGTAGTTAGGTTCAGTAAACACAACTATTTACCTCTATCGTCTTTTCCACAGATCGGATCATGCATGGCATGCCGCGCAAAACTGCAAAATTATCAAACTCATGTGATATGAAAATAACTTTACAAGAATATACTACCATTCGGAAATCACAGAGAGAACGTAGGTTCGAATCTCCGTGAAGCACCAAAATAAAGTAAAAGGTTTTTCCTATAAGCGGTCGCCCCTCAGCACCCAATGGCACACTTCAGAGTGTATTTCTGCCATGAGAAAGCTCCTCATAAAAAAAATATCTGCCGTTTGGAATCAGCTTAAAACTGTATGTCCCTCCATTTGTGGAACAATATCAAGACGCACACAACAAATTGGAGGAGGGGCTCGGCCAAACTCCCAAAAAAAGTATGTAAAAGCACCCATTATGTATATGCATATAATGAAGAGATCAAAGTTGAGCACAGCCTGTGTAGAATTTCCATTTTAACAATTCAACAAAGACTACATTGGGAGCGCTTACAAACTTAAAGGAAGCAACTTTTCTGTGGTCGTCGTGGTCGAATGTGTTTGTGCGTGACTACCATATAGGCAGTGTGAAGGTTTGAAAGACTCTGAGGTGGCCCCTCGGCATGCAATCCACGTAAAACATAATCTGCCTTTCGGCGACGACATAAAACTGGAGGCTCTTCCATTTGTAGCAAAACGTCACGACACACATCGCAAATTGGAGGAGGTGCGGCCAGACATCCGCCACCATTAATATGGTAATTTTAATGGTTGTACGGGTTAGTGCCTTTATGCACTGCGACCAGATTGGTCTATTGTGCGCCACTAATTACTTAATTATATTTATTTAGTACACCGAGGAATCGAACCAGCTCCTTAGGAGGGAGCAATTATAGGTCTTCTCCTCTAGTAGGTACGATCACAGGATTTTGTGTCTACTGTGGCCTAATGCCGCACTGTTGGTGATTAGGTGCTTCATAGGTTCCTCTTCATCACAGCAGAACCTGCATAAACTAGTGCTAGATAGTCCTATTGTATTGAAATGTTTATTGCAGACAAAGTGGTCTGTAAGTGATCCACAAAGTAATCACAGGCCATTTCGATCTAAGGTTCTTGGTAACCGGTTTAAGGTTGTTTTTGTTAAAGTCGAGAAATGCGGTTAGCCCAATCAATTGAGGCCCTTTTTTGGCATAAAAGTCTGCCTTCTCATTTCCTTCGTGTCCGTCATATCCTGGTACCCAAATCAGGAAAACCTGATTGAGAGTTAAAACAGGCATCCAGGCACTATGGTACCCATATGGCATATCTTAGCTGCCATCTAGGCATTGGATCCCTTCGCTGCCATCTCAACCTAAGCCTGTTTATCTGAAAACATTGGTTAGAAGGAATTAAAATGTTGTGACCAAATCTCTATGCCATCCCAGCTACAGTTGAATATGATTAGCTGAAGGCATCCATAGAGTGGACACGCAAAGCCGAGATGAACGTATAGACAGTGGACGCAAGCAATAAGCTTTAAAACTGGCCCTAATCAGGGCTAAGAGTAAAGCTGATCAATTCGAGAGATTCAGTTTGAAAATGTTTTTCGTCGTTTTACATCGCGCTGAAACGGTTTATGTTACTCAGTCATTTTTCATAACAGTTGGTTATTAGGTATTTTGAGCAGAATAATAGATATTGGTGCTTTCTTTAGAGAAGCTTTTTCTCACCCTGCTTTTCAGTATCAGTATAAATATATTCTATCATAATTAAATTTTAGCTATTGAAAATCAATTGGAAGTGAAACTATTAGATACTTTACAAATTATTTTCAATCTAAAACTTGGCTCAAAATATTCTTCATCTGACGTTTCCCATTTGCCTTCATAACCCTTGCGAAAGCATACATAAATAAAGTTACAAAATTTAAGCAGACGCGAGATTCAGTGTTTATTCGTCACTTTGTAATACCTAATTTTGATCAGTGCCGATCGGTAGTAGCTTTGCGCTCGACTCGATCTTCAGTGTCCATTATGCAGCCGCCTTCAGGGAAAGTCGGCGGGCGTGGATAGTAGAGAAAGCGAAAGGAATTTACTTTATTTGTTTTTTTTGGGTTGTGTATTCATAACAATTGTGGTGCGCGACTAGCTCTTTTTTTTAATTTATCGAGCCGCGCAAAACGGTAGATTTTAGTGAAGAGCCGCTCTTATGGGGAAGGGAATGATGCAGCTCAAGGATAATGGATTGCAAATTTTGACCATGCGAAGCAAATTTGTGAGATTGACTTCGTCTGCCGTGCCATCGGGGATTCGGCCGCAGATTTGAGAACATCCATTTTACGCTTAATCACATACTTGCTAATCAGTCGTTGTACAGGCGGCATCGAAATAATATGAGTGGTGGTTGGGTTGATTTTTTTTTATATCATCAACCCAGCCTCACATCCCAATGACGCCAGCGAATCAGCTGATACTTTCACATTCGCTGAGAGACGATTAGCGGTCTGATGTTGACCACACTTTCTGAATACTTTTCACCATGGATGAAATTAGGCACTGCAGTAGTAGACTCAGAGTGTATGATTTAAGTTTACCATTTTATAAGTCATTTGAGAAGTACATATGTACACTTGCTGGCAATGAAATACTTCGCCGAAAGCGCAGCTGGCTGCGTACTTATTGGAGAGAAAAATATTAAGCTCAACTCGCTTAAACAAATCGCAAGTCACACATTACCCGAAGTCGATTTAACTAGAAAAGCCCACATAAATACCACAAAGTAACAGGAAGTACAATTAAACAGCGCTAATGTACAATATTTACTTAATTTTTAATTAATTTAATCATACTTTACTTTTATTCTACTATATTTACTTCAGTACTGCTCAACTGCATTATAATTCAATTGCAGTTCAACTTTTCCCCCTCTGCACACTGAATATTTAACCCTTTATTTTCCTTGGTCCTAACATATTTATATGTGCGTATGTACATAATCTACATTAATACTTATACATTTGCCATTACAATACTCTCTATATGTATATGTACTTCACAATTACAATCCTACTACAAGTTTAATTTAAGTTTAATGGAAGCTCCTGTTGCACGCCGATTTACGTGTACTTACGTACATATGTATGCATTTTATATGTGTGTGCAAATATACTTATATGTATAGATGTATTTATATGTATATGTTGGAGATGCAATGCCAATGGCTTTGATTGCTGCTGCTACTGCTGCTGCTGCTGCCGCTGTGATTTACTGCCAAGCTACGCCTCAATGTTGTTTCCAACTTGTAGCTGCGATAAAAGGAAGTGAAAATAGAAGAAATGTTCTTTAAGTAAAAATGCACAAGTCAGTTCATTTGTGTTTACTAATATTAAACATTATATTTATACATCAAGATATTAAACTGCACACTTATAGAGACGGTGAATGAGAATAATCCAGGCCATATGGTCGGGAAAATCTTAAAATTTTTAATATTGATTTTATATATTTTGAATAGATTTTTTTATAACATAGACAAACGCTAATACTTTTGCGCATGCATTAATCTGCGGTGCTGTAGTTTTACGTTCAAATCGCAGAAAACAGTATAGCCACAAAGCAAAGTATGTTATCAGCCCTGGGTCGTTTGGCACCAACGACTTACCACTTATCATCTAGTAATTTTTACATAAGTCTTTTTTAGAAAAGTCAGGCTGACAAGTATTGCACTTTACGTCTATAAAAAAAATGTATCAAATTATCAAAAAATTTGTACTCTACAAGCACTTTGGATAAGTCGCTTTGATACATTTTTTGCCGATAATTTCTTTTACTTTGTGAATAGGTAGAGATCTTCTACAGTAATGTGCTTAGCTAAAGCGATTATTGTTTATCAAAGGAATTCAAATGCTTAGCATTCACAATATATGTACATATTTCAATAAGCATTTTCAGTTTCTTTTCGATAATTTTCTTAAATGTTAATAATAAGTCTGCAAATGATAATCCAAGGGCCCTAAAATGAGACACGCTCTAGGACGACAATCGTCGTAAATGTCAATAAAATCAGGTAAGTCGTAATGTCCCACTGCTCGAATGCCATTCTATTACATTGCCCAGAAAATGAAGATTATCCAGAAAAAAAAATTAACCGAATAGTTCGAAATCTAGCAATTTCTAAATTATTTCATTTATTTTCAAAAAATGTGAACTTCAATATTTCAATTTCTGGAAGCAGCCAGCTGACGTGATTCCACTGACAAATCTACTTACCGCAGATACGTTTATTCACAGGTACGGTCTATTTAGGTGACTTTTTAATTTTCATTGGTCTGTCACAGATCATATGATCTAACTTGCGTAACTTAGCTCAATAAAATTACCTAATTTAACTTAATAAACTTGCGTAGCTTAACTTAACTTATCTTAATAAACTTACGTAACCAAACTTTATTTAACTTAAAAAACTTGGGTAACTTAACTTAATTTAATAAGCTTACGTTGCCAAACTTAACTTAACTTAACTTGCATAACCTAACTTAACTTAACTAATTATACTTACGTAACTTAACTTAACTTTACTTAATAAACTTGTTTAACTTAGCTTAACTTTACTTAGTAAACTTGCGTAGCTTACGAAAATTAACTAAACTTAACTGAATAGACTTACGTAGCCTAACTCTACTTAATTTCCTAAACTTACGTAACTTAGCTTAACTTTACTTAATAAACTTACGTAGCTTAACTTAATTTAATAAACTTATGTAACCTAACTTAATGAACTTACGTAACCTAGCTTGGTAACTGAATTTAACTTGAATTAATAAACTAGCGTAACTTAACTTAACTTAAAACACTTAAATAACTTTACTTAACTAAATAAACTTACGTAACTTAACTTAACTTAAGTTAATATTTTGCCTATCCTGTGGAAAGCTGTGTAAGCGGCTAATTAAAACTCATCTTAAGGGGTTACGTGGGTTTCGTCAGGTAAAAAAGGCCTATTTTCAATATTTTTTTTCTTGTGAAAAAATTATTTATTTAATTCAAACTTTTTTCTGTCTTATAGATACATATTTAAAGAATAATTTCTAAAATTAAAAAAAAAAATTAAAACTCCTGCATTGTGACGTCATTTCCGGTAACCCCTCGAAAAATAGGTGCGTCCGCGTTGTCAGCATAACTCCTGACAGGATCATCAAAAATGAAAAATACAAAAATAAGTGTTTTAGTTAACACCATAAACTCGTGATTGAACGAAGGAAAGAAAAAAAGTAAAAATTGGAATTTTGGCAGACGTTTTTCTAAAAAAATGAAAATTTAGGTGAAATTTGCTCGACATTTTGTTTTGTTTTAAATATGTAGTTGTAATTGAAAAAAAATCCTTCTTTCAAGCACGAGTAAATTGTATCTCGATCACCTGTGTAAAATTTCACCAAGATCGGCTGAGTAGTTTTTGCGAGCATTTGACAACCGACTTTGAAAACACGGTTCCGAGAAAAACGCGTTTAAAGTTTTGAGTAACAAAAAAGGGGCTTGGCGCAAACCTTCCAAAGGCTGTATCTCCGAAACTATTATTCGGATCCACTTGAAAATTTAGGATAATATTCTTGAGATGTTGCAAAAATTAATAAGCTAAAAAAATTAGATTTTTTGAACCCACGAAATCCATGTAAGCCCTTAACGGAGAAACTTAAGATTATTTTAGATTCTAACGTAAATTGAGACCTGTTCGAGAACTGGTCTTGCCATATCTTCATTTCAATAATTCTTAAACATAAATGTATGCCGGAAATATTTTTCAAAATAATATATTTAATGTTCATCTATAGGAGATGAACTATCAAGGAGATGTAATGGGAGATATAAAAACAAAAAAAATCAAAATTTAAATTTTGTGCCTAGGAAATCGACATGTTGAGTAGTCGTTGGCAGTATCTAAAGTTAAGTTAAATTATATTAAGTCCCTGAGTTTTAAAGTCCCTTCCTTACGTCTAGATGAGTTGTTTGTGTCTCACCTAACTGAGCAACCGCATGAAGAAAGAACTCAGTTTGTTCTTGTCGAACTTGATAGAATCAGCAGCTTTTCTGACACAGAAAATAAACATTTCTTGTCCGTGTCTTTGTTTTCAAATTATTCGATCTATTTACTTAAAATATGAATCTCAGTTTTGACTAGTTTTTTAATCTTTCTATTCTTATCTATTCTATTCTATATCCTTCTATTAAAGTCTAAATTATGATATAGCTCTAACTAATTCCGTTTGACTTTTGTGTTTCTGCAGTTCACCGATTACAAACCACGCAAAATCACTCCTTTTCAACTAGACATGACATACTCGCCGATTATGAGAAAACATTTTAATATACATACATACATATATCAACAAAAAATTCACAAAATTATATCCAATGTCTGTACGGTCACGTTATTGTTCTTATGAAAAAATTTAGTGGCTTTCATACAAAATTTAATATCTGCTAGGAAATCCTGTTTTACCGCGCTACAACTAAACATATGCCGCCGAAAAACTTCATCCCTTCGATTTTGACACAATTTGGTGGAGATGCTCTTCTATACGATATCTTAATTGTGAAAAAGAGGTGGAAAGTAAAATTGGCAATAAACTAGAAGAGAGCGTAACTCTTGAACACCTTCTATGTTCTTGCGCTGCATTAGCTAGAACCCGAATGAAATGACTAGGAGCTCTACAATATGAGAGGATAGAGTGTCTCTCGGTGTTATAGCTTCAGAACTTACTTAGATTCGCAAAAGACACATGCTTATTACAAGAAGCCTACTACAATGAAACCTAAGGGTGAAGCTTCATCTGGTGCCACTAAGGGCTAATAGGTCTATGTGATGGCTTTCAGCCAACCAGGACAACCTAACTTAACCGAACCTTAAATTCGGTGGTTGAAGAGATATACAGAGGTGTTAAGAATTTATATATTTTTGTGTTCTATTCTTTGTCAAATAATTGTAGATTTAAGAGCAAATAAAATAAGTGATTTCTATATAATTTGTTCTGCACTTTCCTAAAAGTAGTTAAAGAAACAAAAATCAGAGAATTTTTTTCGGAAAATTTGGTTTTTTTTTTCTAATAAAAGCTAGATTAAAAAAAATCATTAAATTTTGAAATCTCCAATTCTTTTCAATTATACTTAAATGAAAGCTTGGAGCTTTTCCGTTAAAAGTATACGCTTTTATGGGGCGAAAATTCCATGCATGAATTCTGATCTTGAATGCACTATTCCGGCACGGCGCTAGAGATCGCCTACATTCACAACTCAAAACTATTTTTGAGAACTAAGAAATTAAAGTTTTTAGGCGGGTTTCATAACCTTATTACCAGTACTTACAAAATATATTTACATTTATACAAGGTGGCGCAAAATTAATCACCCTGTTGCAGGCTGTAGAATTTTTGCAAAGGGCGTCGTCATCACTCAAAATCATTTTGAATTTAGTAAAAGTTATTCAAAAATAAAATTAATAATTCATTTTGCGCCACCTGGAATCTCATAAGTATATTCATCATTTCAGACCTCTTTAAACCCCATGCAATTCTTTGACAATAAACCACTTATTTCCTCTTTGACACTTTGTTTGTAACATAAGCATTCTTATTCTAGTTATTTGACATTTTTATATTTGACTCCCACTCTTACCTTTATAGTATACCTCCCGGTACATGGTGGGACACGCAGCCTTGCCATTCACCTTGCTTGTTTTGAAGTCGATATTAGTGCGAATAGGCCGGTGCAGTAGCGGTTGCGGTGGTCGATAATTATTGCCAAGTGGTGCTTTGGGGTGATCGGGGCTGCCTTGCATAAGGCGACGGAGGGCGTGCAACTGTAAAAAGGGTAAAATGTTTATTCCGTATGAATGTTGTAGTAGCTGAATAAAAAAATGTTAAATGTGTACAGTTTTTTTGTTGCATATTTAACCACTTTCATATTTCTTCTTTCTAGTGCGAGGTACTTTATTGTACACATGCACGTAATGTGTACTATAAAATTATGTGTATATAAGAGTATGCCAGCATGGAAGCGCAGAAGCATTTTATAAATAAAAAATAACCGAAGTAATTATTTATTAATTACTTTTTCTCAAAGTCAATATACAAAACCACTCCTTTGGTTATTCACTAGCAATTTTCTAGTCTGTTGCATCGCAATGAATTCACGGCAAAGTTTAATAGCTTTCTAATCGCCAGACATCAATTATCGTAGCCATGTACGGCGCTAATAAGCTCAGTATGCCCGTATGCTCTATACTTTCTCATAGTTTTTTTCTTTGATTTTATTTTCATACATGTGATTATGGATATAATCTTGGCTCTTAGCCAGAGCTAGCTCCACTTCAAGCCACTCAAACACCAGTCACTTTTCAATGCAATTTAATGCTTTGCCTTCAAAGTTTCAGCGAGTATGCAAAACCCATCTCTAAAATATCCAGTCAGGCGCTCGAAATAAATAAATAGCAACAACTTTGCGGCTATCCATACTACATGCAAATAGAAAAATGATGAAAATAGATACTTGTACAGTTGAGTTCTTGAAATATTGCAACGCCTGTACATAAGGGGTCGTACGTCAGTGAATTATACAGCTTCAGTATAGAAACAGAAAATCAATGAAATGCATAGAGGTCAAATAAAGTTTTCAAGAGCAAAATTGGATGATCAATTTTGCGCCACTTCATATTCATATATGTTCGAATTAAAATTTTTATTCACCCTTGCAAATGAAGTTTGGCCTCTATATTTTCCTCATTAAATAAATTTCAAAACAATTAAATTATTAAAATCGGCGCAATAACAGTTGAGTGACCTTAAGTCACGATCCATTACTGAATCATATTTCTTGCAGATTCTGTCATGAACAACTTTAAGGAATATCCTAAAATATGGTATACCAAGCTAACGAGCCTCAAGTCTTTGCATTCTTTGGTCGCTGAAGTCTTTGGTAGGGTTATGAAAGTAAACTTTAACCACTCATTTAAGTTCTGCAGTAGACTTTGCGTCTTGTAGCCTTGCGCTTCTTCTTCGAACTGTTTCTGATGAACTGCGTTATTGAATTACAGCGCACGCTCGACAACGTGAACGCTCTAAAGCGTGAACACCCCAAAACGTGAGCAGACATTTTTGTGCATTGACTACTCTAAAACGTGAACAAACCCAAAAAAACTGGCCAGTAACTGATCTAATGTTCAAAGAAAAGGCAAAAACACTGCATGCAAAATTTAAAGAAAATCAAGTAAACTTCTTCGCTAGTGATGAATGGCTCCAAAGATTCAAGAAGAGGTACGGTATTCATCTTCTTAAAATGTCAGGCAAAAAACTGTCTTCGCAACCTCAGCTAGTGGATCCATTTAAAGAAAAACTTAAAGCTAAACTGGCCGAATTGGAGTTGTGCAACGATCAGTTATATAATGCTGAGGAGTCGGGGTTATTCTGCAGACTTTTGCCAGAGAAAACGTATGCGTCAAGTTTGGTGAAGAGAGCCCCAGGGGTAAAGTCCGAGAAGCAGCGAATCACTTTTTTATGCTGTTCAAATGCCACTGGATCCCACAAGCTTAAGCTTTTGGTAATTGGAAAGGCGAAGAAACCACGATGCTTTAAAAACTTTCAGTGTCCCATCGACTATAAGAGCTCGAAATTCGCCTGGGTGACGTCGGCTATTTTCAAGCAATGGTTTAATGAGTCATTTGTTCCACAGGTGAATATTCCTTTTGTCCACTTTTTAAGGCTAACTAGTTGTTTTTTGAGGTTAGATCGGTTTTAAAGGAGAAAACCTTACCAATTGAAGCTCTCCTCCTAATTGACAACGCTCCTTCTCCCCCAAATGAAGCTGAACTGACAACAGAGAGTGGGCAAATTTCGGCAATGTTTATGCCACCAAACGTTACTCCCCTCATTCAACCGATGGATCAAAATGCAATAAAAATCACTAAGTTGCATTACAGAAACAGCCTTCCAGCTTCAATAGCAGCGACAAAGTCTGATTTGCTCGAGTCGTTGAAAAAAATTAACTTAACATTAGCTAAGTGCTGGAACAGTATTTTAAATTTTGCGGTAAACAATGATGATCCCGAAGATAATGTTCCGTTGGCGGTTTAAAAAAAAAAATGGGAAGCTGAACTTCGCACCTTGATGAGCAACACCGTCGATCTCCTTAGTAGTTTAAATCCTGAGGTTCGGTCGTGTTCGCAGATATGCTCAAAGATATGTATGTGGGTTATTGAAAAAACTTTTTTTTATTAAAAATTTCAGATTGAATTCACGTTACCAGCCATTCATGAATGAAAGGAAGATATCGAGGAGGGCAATGCTGATGACGATCATCAACAAGAGGACGAATCCGATGATGACAGCGTATCAGAGCAAATGGAGAAATTTAAGCCGATTGAAGCAGTTGAAATTTTCAACAAGGCGTTAATATGGGCTGGTCATGAAGACGTCGATCAAAATGATATTAGTGTGCAAATACGGTTAAGGGAGAAAGCTGTGCTTTAAGTTTTAGAAAAACAGAACATACTGATTTTTTTAAATAAAACCATCGTATGACTTAATTTTCAATTAATATGTAAGGAAAACAAAAACAAAATGTGAATTGAAATGTGAAAAAATACTTAGTCTCTTTGGGCATTCCAAAACGTGAACACTTTTGTTAACGTGAACTGCCTTGGTTTGAACTAGTTCACGTTATCGAGCGTGCGCTGTATTGAACATACTTACAAAAAGAAGGATCAAACAAGCTACAGAGAACTTAACAACGAGATTTGAGACAAAATGGGGCATGCAAAAATTAAGTGTATGAACAGCCAATGTGAAGAAATTGATGGAATACAAAAACTACATGACGAGTCGAACCTTCAGCAGAAACTTAAAGAAACTACCGGAATTTACTGCAAAGCTATGACAAATGTTTTATTGAATGACAGTAATTAGGTCGTGCTAGATGTTTGTGAATAGAAAAAAGTCTGGAAAAAATATATTCATTCCCTTTTCTGCGACTCTAATAGATCTGCATATCAAGCAATACCTAATGAAAATTTAACGCGATCAGCTATAAAAAAAAGACCATCAAACCATCCAAGGTCTAAAATTTCGAAATTAATAAAACCGGAAAACATTGAAAACCTCCAAATAATTTTTCAACTACAACGACACGGAAAAGTATTCACAAGACCAGCTCGAATCTACTTTTATTGCATTACCAAAGAAGAAATGTGCAAAAAAATGCGGCGACTACAGACTTATAAGCTTGATGAGTCATTTATTAAAAATAGTTTTAAAAATTATACACAAAAGAATTTACAAGAAGTGTGAATCGGCAATGAGAGAAACTCAATTCGGGTGTAAATAAGGCATGAGAACACGTAAAGCACTATTTTGTATTCATGAATTAGTTGAAAACTACATAGACGTTCAAGAAAATTTGTTTATGTGTTTCAATGAAACACCATTTCGTACTGTTCAACACGATTGAACTCATTGGGATTCTGCAAAACATGAATATCGATACATAAAAAATTAAATGTATAAAGAATATTAATTGGAAGCAGAGGTAAATATAAACAAAGAAACTACGCACACAAAACCTATACTAAGAGAGGTTGGACAAGGATGTATTCTCTCGTCATTGCTACTTAGCATGTACTCTGAAAGAATTTTCCAAGAAATACCAAAGGGTTCAAAGTTGGCATTAAGGTAAATGGGATAAATATTAACAACATCAGATACACTGACGATACAACCCTCTTAGCAGACAAAAAACTTAGACTCTCTACAGGAACAAGTCAACGCTGTTATGCGCTGCAGTAAAAATTTCGGTTTAAATAAAACTAAATAAATATATGCCTATGTGGCTAGGTATCCATAGAAGCTTTATTTGGTTCGTATATTTTATTAATTTATCCCTCATTACAAGCGATCTGAGTACCATTAAAGATATTTTTCAGCGTTAAACAGACCGGCAAGCTGTCTGTACATATTAAGAATTTGCCCCTAATTATTTGTTGCATACCCTGACGCCCGAAGGACAGCAAATGGCTCGGCAGAAAAAATGAAGCTATTGGGAGTCAGCCAACTATTGGATATTAGACTTTCGTCATTCTCTATCACAGCAAAAGTTGTCCTATGCTCAGTACGTGGGGCCGGGGAATAAGTTCATAGCGTTTTAATATTTTCTTTTATTTTACAAAGATTTGTTTGCTGTTTGGCAAAGGGAAATATTCATTCGGTAAAACTCTTTCTGCTCTACAAAACTATGTTAAGTGTTTTTTATTTTAATTTTTTGTATTAGTTTTTAGGCTTAGAAATATAATAGCCAGGAGGTTTGCTTTCATCGTGGTCAAAAAGCTGCCGATTCATTCCAAGACATTTGTGACGAGTATGGAGTAGATGTCATACGCGAGTCTACAGCACGAAAATGATTTGCAAAGTTCAAAAATGGCGACTTTGACGTCGATGGCACGTCCGGCAGCGGAAAACCTTCTGAATTCGACGAAGAACGTCTCAAATAGCTTTTGAAGGAGAACGATGGCCAAAGCAGTTATGAATTGGCGGAAAAAGTTAGCTGTGACCATAAAACGATTCTCAATCACCTTCATTCAATGGGATCTAACGAAAAATTGGAAGCCTGGGTACCTCACGAGCTGAACGAAAAAAGCAGAGAAAGTCGCCTTCAAATTGCTTCTTAGCGTCTCGGCTGCCATCGAGCAACGCCTGGACATAAACAGCGCTTTTTGTACCGCATCGTGGCGGGAGATGAGTAGTCGTGCTTATACATCAATATGAAGCAAAGCAAGGAGTGAGTGAGTCCAGGAGATACGCCAAAGCTCAAAGTCAAGCCGAATCTACATCCAAAGAATATCATGATATGTACTTGGTGGACCTAGTAGGGCATGGTGTACTAGGAAATGCTCAAAAAGAATAGGCAGAAAGTTGCTATCCTGGCTAAGAAATATAATGGACCGGAATTGGCAATATAAAAACTTGATTAGAGACTGCGATAAATCGAGATGTATATCATGAAATTATGGCTAATATATAGATATAAATGAAAGCAATATATGTATGTATATGATGCAATTTTTAAATGTAACAATGTAATGTATAAAAAATTGTATGATTGCCAACATTAGAAATCGAATTGTCAAATAAAGAAGAAGAAAGGTTTATTCCGTAAAAAAAAAGTCAACGTTTCATTTGCAGGGTGCAGGAAGTTGCACTGATGCAAAACATTATTGTTTTAATCGAGATTGGGGTAAATTATTATTTCATAGTGTGTTATGAGAGATTCTTATTCTTTACCCACCAAAAAGAAGAAATAAAGAAAATAAATACTCAACAAAATTCAACATTTTTAAATACTCAAATTTAAGTGCACCCATGCAGAGCTTTGGAGTTTCTTTAAGCGACATATTGACTTATTGCTTCAAAAATTTCTCACAACTTTTACAGCCAGCACTGACATGATAACACGTGAGTTTCGCGCGTTATTATGCACACCAACGCGCACAAAAACTTCGGGATGTGCTTGAGTAAACGCGTACATACGAGTAGATTTATATGTACCTGAAAGCACACATATGTACATATGCATGTAGTTGTAGGCAGGATGGCGTCGACTGTAGTGAACCTTAAATAAATGAACTACAAAAATGTAACGCAAATGTTAATTAAGCGAATGATGGCAGCCTGCAGCGGGTGGTCGAAAAGCAGGAGAGTCAAAAAACAAAAAACAAAAAATACAAGAGAAGAGGAAACAGTGAAAAATGAAATGAAGAGAAAAAAATGCGAGAGAAAGCCAACCAAAGCAGATTGCGGTCTGCTGCATTTCAATGGTGCCCCTGAGACTTGATTATGTAGCGCGCGGGCGAACCAACAACAACACAACGGCGTGCAAAATGACACTAGTAAAATACACACGCTCGCACGCTCCCTACATATTTATAAGCATACTTACGAGTACAAATATGCGTACTCATATGCGTGTTGCTGTAAATCGGCGAGTGTACATTTGCTCATCCATATGCAAAGCAGACAAAAAGTGGACCAAAAGTAGACGGAAGTGAAGGCACGTGCGCGTATGCCCCGGATCTGCTCTACGCGAAAGGATAAAGGCTGACTATACGGGCACATAGGTGTGAGAGTTCGAGAGTTGTATGTGTGTATGTGCGTGTATGAATGGGAGGCACAGCAAATGCGGAAATATTATCTGTTGTAAAGACAGAGAGCATTCTCTACAGCACTTCACTACGCTGCGGCAGATAATGCAGCAAATTAAAGCGCGCCGCAGTGGCACAAAGCCGTCGACTGACGGGAAATTACTAGTACGTACAACAATGAAATGGAAGCGTTAAAAAATCAACCGCCAAGGTAACAAAGTAAAAGTCTGTGAAAATGTGTACAATACAAACAAATACATGCATGAGTACAGTGCAGACGGGAGGCATTGAAAAATGAGAGGTGAAAAAAATTTTTATGAAAAATGGCACTGACATTTACAGCGAACGGCTGCTGCTTTGTCGCTGCGGAGATCGCAATTAAAGCATACGTATATGTATGTACATTAGGGCGGATCAATTTGAACAGAGTTCTTTTTTTTGATATAGTTCGTAGCAGTTTCGGATTCTACATAAAGTTATAAGGAAAAAAGTCAAAAGTCAGATACCAGCCTGGCAACTTTTAGAAAGGGCTACTCTCGCGGCCGCCGTAGCCGAATGAATTGGTGCGTGACTACCATTCGTAAGCAAATCTGCGTGCATGAAACATCAAATGATAGAAAAAATATTTCTAAAAGCGGTCGCTCCCCAGCAGGCAATAGCAAACCTCCAGTGCCTTGAAAAAGCTCCTCATAAAAGCCATTTGCAGTTCAGAGTCGTCTTAAGACTGTGGATGCTCCATTTGTGTTAAAAGACTTTGCGTTTTATAAAAAAAAAAAAATTGAAGTACTAATTTTTGTTCCCAATTCACAAAACAGGAAAAAAATATTTCTACGAATTATCAACAAAACTAAAAATTGTTTAATCAAAATCATAAAAATTAAAAAAGTTTCAAAATAAAAAATTTTAATAAAAACTTCTGGATTTAAAGCCCATCCGATTTTAGTATTATAGTCAAAATTTTAAGTTTTTCACCATTTTATTTCTTCACGCGATGTAAAGAATTCTCGTTCATATAAAGCAAGTCTTTTATATGGACAAAAATGCTTATCCTCGCGTGCAAAAAAAATTATTTTTATTTACATATTTACATATATACCTATATACTTTTCACTTAAACAATCGCAAGATGACGCTATAAAGCAAATTACAAAAACAAAAAATTTGTAAAGGGTGGTTAAATTTCAAAGGCCAATGTGGAATGTGAAACACACCTAAACGTCAACGACACCGTTTGACTTCTTTCTTTGGGGTTATTTGAAAGAAAAGGTGCACGTCGATAATCGAGCAACAATTCAAGAGCTAAAAGATGAGATAATTCGGCACATTAACGACATAGAACCTCCATTATGCCTCAGCGTCATCGAAGACTTGGACCATCCGATGAAGGTCTGGGCCGATATTTTATTCCATACGTAATTGAGCTATACCAATATTATCACAATAAAGAGATGTTGATAATAATTTCTTAAAACAATAGTATTTTATTCAAAATCAACCCCGGCCCGTAAAACTTAACCACCCTTTAAATAAGGAACTATTTGCATTTCGTGGTCTTTGGAGGTGTGCCGCCGAGGCCGCGGCGGTCATTTGGCCAATATTTTTTTCCATGCGTAATTGAACTGTACCAATATTATCATAAAAAAGAGAGATTACAATAATTTTCTAAAAAAAATTGTATTTTATTCAAAATCAACACCGGCCCTTAAAACTTAACCAGCCTTTATTAAAAAGAAAAATAAATATAATAATATTCAATAAAGATAGTTTGGTTTTATAAATTTGGGTGACTTGAAATTAATCTTAAAGCAACACACTAATGGAGCTCTTTTCATAATTTGTATGTACAATAGAATCCGAATCCGCTAAGAACAATGTCAAAAAAAATTGTACCTGCCCCAACATACATTTATGCATATATAAGTGGGTATCTAGGTAGTCGAAATGCTAGTAGGTATGACGAAATTTGGCACATAAGTAGTGCGATGTTGGTTTTCTTCAAATATATGTACACGGTGGGCCATATAGCGTTTGCTTTTTAAACCACCTATTTTTTTGAGAATGGTAACACAAATGACATGTCAAATGAGTTCATAATTTACTTAAAGGCTTGACATTTACGAAATCAGACACTATACGCTTGAACAAAATTGGGAAATATTGAAAACCTATTTCCAAAGTGGTGAGCCTTCTTTTTCTTTTCTGATTTTCACATCGGTGGCTACGTCAATAAGCAAAATAGTCGGATTTGGGGCTCAGAAAATCCACACGTTACTATAGAGAAGCAAATGCATCCACAACGAGTCACTGTTTGGTGCGGTTTTTGGTCTGGCGGCATCGTCGGGCCATTTTTTTCGAAAATGAGCGAGGAGCCGCGGTTACAGTAAATGGCGAGCGTTACCGTGACATGCTCAACGAGTTTTTGTTTCCAAAAATTGAAGAGGATGACATGGACGACATTTGGTTTCAACAGGACGGTGCAACTTGTCACACTGCCAAAGTTACACTCGAACTTTTGGCTACCGTTTTTGAAAACCAAATAATCAGCCGAAATTCCGATATCAATTGGCCGCCTCGGAGCCCGTTGGACTATTTTTTGTGGGGAGCCGTTAAGGACAAATGCTATGTGAACCATCCAGACACGATTGATGCTTTAAAACACGAAAGGAACTGACCTTTTTTTAATTAATCGAAAATCTTCTTTATATCCCAAATCAACTTCAATTCGATTCATCTTCTCTGGTTCTATGCAAATCTGCTTGTTTGCAAATCTTTGGAGTAAACTTGTCAAATATTTATTTTAGTGTGAATGCGAAAATGATCAGTAGGACAACATAAATACGATTTTCTTATAGTTAATTACAACAAAGTAGGCAGTTCTAAATATTTTTTTGGCCCAAATAGGTAAACAATAAAAATTATCGAATACGCTCCTCCGTCCAAACATTTTGATTTTTATCACTTTTTGGACTTCACAAATACCGAAATCTGCTTACACTTACAACAATTTAAGATCAGTGCCTGCATATTTCCTAAGTCCCTTTAATTAATTTTTATATTCTATGACCTTTTATGCCGCCGTAGCCGAATGGGTTGGTGCGTGATTACCATTCGGAATTCACAGAGAGAACGCTGGTTCGAATCTCGGTGAAACACAAATATTAAGAAAAACATTTTTCTAATAGCGGTCGCCCCTGGGCAGGCAATGGCAAACCTCCGAGTGTATTTCTGCCATGAACAAGCTCTTCATAAAAATACCTGCCAGCATTAAGACGCACACCACGAATAGGAGGAGGAGCTCGGCCTAACACCCAGAAGGGGTGTACGCGCCAATTATATGTATATACATATATATATTTTACGTTCTTCACATAAATATTTTGTCTGAGACTACCCCTGGTGAAATTTTCCGTCAAATAATATTCTCAAATATTTTAACCTTTTACCGACCTCAACAATGCCATTTTACGTGGAGTTGGTTAAAATGTTTTACAAAAACTTTCCTGATGAAATTTTAATACACGCAGTTTAACTAAAAAGTCCTCACCAATATGCATTTTAACCCGTTTTGCACTTAATCATAAAACACTCACAAGCTGAATGGAGAAATATTTGGGTGTTTTACAATATGAGTTTAGCTCCCAGAAATGCTGTTGCACAGTGGTATGAATTCAAATTTTGTAAAATTTCCATAACACTGCCACTGCAAGCCCTTTTTATATGTGCCTGTATATAAACAGAGCAAATTTTTTGGCCACATTCATCAAGCCAGAAATGGAATTCGCAATTTTGTGCTTTTACGTGTTGTATAGCTCAAGCCTCATTTCATGAAGTTGTTACGCCCTAGTACAGGTGGTATTACAGAACTAAAATATAGACCTTTCATAAATGGGTATATAATACGATTTCTATAGATTACGTGACGGCCGTGTCACTTAGTGGGTGAAAACAAGCTCGGAGTCATTTTTTTTTTGACAAACATTTTCTATTAGTTAGTTAATACAATTATACATATAATATATTCCAAATATGGCCCAAATCGGTTTATTATAACGAGTTTTTGTAATACCTTAACCCGAGCGCCACTTGGTGGGGGTTAGTTTTTCCAGCAATTTTTTTTGAAGTGGTTAAAATATCTCCCGAGTATGAAGCAAATCGGACCATAAATAAGCTTTTTTATGGTATCGCGATCTCTGCGCCACCTAGCCTACGCAAACATTTTCGTAAACATTCATTGACGTACACGAGACAATTCTTTAGTAATGCCGGGTATCTCTTGCGGCACTGCCATGAAAATAACAAATCGAAGAGCATTAATCTTCAAATTTGTTTCGGCTGCTTACTCCCGCTTAGTGGAGTTTGGCACTTAGCGAAAATAAACACAAGCGGCAATTTTTTAAAAAACCCTTTTTTTAATTTCAGAATTCTAATAGTAATAAGAAATAATTGATACATTTAATTAAGAGGTCCCGGTGGTCTAGAGGTCGAAAATATAGTTTATTTTCAGGATTTTTTTTTACAATAAAAAAAAACTTTTTAAGCTTTTCATTTAACTTCTCTTACATACAAAACTGAAAAAAAAACATTTTTTTTATTTAATAATTTAAAAAATTTGGCTGAAATTGAAAAATTGGACCTGGACAGTGTTGTCCATATTGGCTCTTCTATTTATCTGAAACACAAAAACCAAAAACATGTCTAATCAGTATGACTGTAGCTATGCCCCGTACTCGAATAAAATAAAAAAAATTGACAAAATGGCGCGATTTTGAATGTGACGCTAAAAATTGGGGTTTTTTCAGTTTGTTTTATCACAAAAAAAAAAAACGAAATAACTGAAATAATAAAATAAATTTTAGCACGGGCTATAGCCATATTAAAATCTCAGATGATTCGGTTCAATCCTTTTTTTGTTTTTGACAACACCCGTCCTAAAAAAGTCGTGTCGGGATAAATGAGTTTAAAGTTTGAGGCAAACACCACTCTCTACATAGCTAATGGGCTGTAGAAGCTATAATATTGCGAATTTCCGCATCAAAATTTCACAGTTTGTTTTTAAGATACTATACTTCCGAAGAATCGAGAATACAAAAAATCAGTTTTGTTTAATTTCTGGACCACCGGGTCCCCTTAATGCAGTCATAGTAAACATTTACACATTTTACACCAAAAAAACAGTAACCCAACCGGTTCAGTTCTTTTTGAATTGTTACAGTTTGCATACTGATTTCACGATTTTTTAACAAATTTTCTATTACAGATACTTTTTTTAAGAAGGTTATACAATTTATGCTGAAAAAACCTGCAAGGAGAGATTAGTTTTAAAATATAAAAAAATTGTGCTAGTTGGAGCATGCTGCGCCTAGTTATTACCTTCCATAAAAAAATAAATAAATAAATAATTGGCGCGTACACTTCTGTTAGGTGTTTGGCCGAGCTCCTCCTCCTATTTGTGCGTCTTGGTGTTGTTCCACAAATGGAGGAACCTACAGGTTCAAGCTGACTCCGAACGGCAGATATTTTTATGAGGAGCTTTTTCATGGCAGAAATACACTCGGAGGTTTGCCATTGCCTGCCGAGAGGCGACCGCTATTAGAAAAATGTTTTTTTTTAATAATTTTGCTTTCACCGAGATTCGAACCAACGACCTCTCTGTGAATTCCGAATGGTAATCACGCACCAACCCATTCGGCTACGGCGCACACTGGGGGTTTAGCGGAAGAAAGTCAAATTTGCAACATATCACCTACGCAATGTTTAATGGTATTTCTAAATTCCAGAATAGAACCAACAATAAAATCAAAAAGAATTACTTAACTCCGACTTACAGTTTTATTTTTAGATATGTCAAAAGTATAATTTTTTTATAGTATTGAACTGACTAAGAAAAAACTTCAAAGCCCAAGGTGGTTTTTTTTCCTTTTGCTTGAGCCGACTTCCAATTTTTTATTTTTCATTTAGGGTACGATATTTTTATATATTTTAGCTGGAAGAACAAAGGCTGTGAAGTATTTGATTATCTATTTATAATTAATTTTACGAAAAAAAAAATCATATTGTATTCCTTCATATTCTTGGATCTGCAAGTTGAGCTACATTTACCTACGGTCAGAAACTAGTATCAACGTGTTACTTAATAGCGTCTCTTTCAGTTTTAATCAATTGCAGGTGACACCAGGCGCCACTGATTATTTTTTGGCAATGATAATAACTAAACGCTTTCTAGTGGGTGCATAATGATAACGAAACACTTTTAATTTTGTTTTGACATTTTGAGGGTAATTCAGAATTATGAACTTACATGTATCCTGTGCGTAAATATTTGTTGGCTTATATTAATTAAAAAAAAAAATTAAAATTTATGAATTTTAAAAAACATTGTTTTTTAAATTTTTTTTAAAAAATAGTTTCTAAACATGTTCTTTTCATACACAAATATATACAACTTCGTTAGTAGTAAAAATGTAAATATTTTTTGGGATGTATACTTTTTTCCGCATCTCTGTACAAAAATCCCCAGTGTGCGGGGGCCACCTTATTACCTTCCATATGCACACATTTGATGATATTATTATTTTATAACATGCACAAACATGAGCTGAAAATAAAAATAGAGTTCACAGTTTTAGTTTTGCCCTGAAAAATGAATAGAGCTACCACCGGCTCTTATGCCTCCTCATTATGGTACTTATTTTTTTTGATAAGTTTATGACCGATCTGCCGAGAACAACCCTTTTTCATTAATTTTTGGTCCTAAAAGTGGGCATCGCACCAGCAATTTCGAACTACCAGCCGACCTACCTCACACATGCACACCCAGCGTGCCAACGTGCAAGTGTACGTTAATATTTATTTAAACAATTTCCACTCCACTCAGCGTCCATGTACCCACGTAATTTCATCTGTATGTGTGTCACAACGGAAGCGGAAGAGGATGCAAGTAAAGCCGCCTTGCGGAAACGACACCGGCAATTTACAACAAACACCTATGCGCACACAAATACACTCGTACATGCCGGGCAGACATACGTACATAGCTACTCTAAGGAAGAATATTTTAAAGCAGATGAAGGAAAAGCCGCGGCTGCACAAGCGATTCGCCTTCGCTCTGGCTGGCAAGTCATTAACGTCAATTATTGCAATGGTCGCATATCAGGAAAGGCGAAAATCTCTGTGACATTGGCGCAAAAGCCACTTCAATAAACGAAAGGCATTGAAAAGCGGAATAATAAAATAGAATCGGAGAACAAAAACGAGGCGGGTGATTTCATATGAAAAGCAAGTGAAATACGTGTACCGACAACCAAATTATAAATAAATAAACGTTGCTCGCCTACTCTATCCAGTAAAAAGTACATATCCACTACCGGTTATGCGCTGAAATAACTACCGTTTATGGCTCTAGGTCGATTTTTGCAGCTTTTTTGTCTTGCTGCTGAATCGATAATTGTGCAGGTAATCGATATGGTCACTGCCACGGGCATGCGGTCGCCTGTGGTTGTTGCTTACGCTTTGTGCACATTGTTGGAGTTTTTTTCATTTTATTATATTTTTTTGGTTTTGTTATTTCGTTTTTACTTTTGCATGTAGATTTCCTCTTAACTTTATTTACATTTTTTTGGGGGAAAACTGCATTTTTAATATCTGATTCGCTGTACCAAAAGAGACCGGGGATTTTAAAGTACGCGCTGTAAGAATTGTAATTTAGTAATGAATTTATGTAAAAAATTCAATATTATTCTTCTTTTAAAACATCTATATCGAAGCTCTGTCATTCTTGTCTGTTCGGCATAAATGATGCAGTCGATTTCAAGCTAACTTTTTGATGAGTGAAAGAAGAAGAGAATCGGTATTGCTCAGATCTCGAAGACATTTTTAATACAAAATAAGAGATAATTCGTTCAAGATTGATAGTCGGACTTGTTCGCAGTTGGGGGGCAACATACTAAAATTTTATTTGCAGCTCAATAATACTTGCCCACATATTAGTAAATATGGGCTTACTGTGGTACTGTGGGTTATGGCGCACTCTTGCCAAAAAAAAATCTAGAAAAGGTAATATAGCAGGCGCGTTCGGAAACCTCATCTCCGTCGACCAATATAGGTGAGCTACATCTCCAGCATCGTCAGGTATTAACTTCTAAACGGAAAGCATCAAAAACTGGCTGAGAGCAAAGATATTAAAGTAAGTACCTGACAAATTTGGATTGACGTCACCCGACACTACGATCCGTGAAGTGACAGCAAAAGTCAAAATTAAATCGGTATGTAGAGTTTTACGCAATATTTTCCTAAGGATTCTTATTAAAAGCTTTCAAATTTTGATAGAAACTTTTAAATTTTCACACAGTTTCAGCAATACGCATGCGAAATTTGATATTACATTTGTATAATAAACAGGAACAGGCCAAAGTGTTTATGGACACACTTAAGTAATTGTGTTTGTTTTTGTTTTTATTAGTGAATATAATAAGTAACGCGTGTCCGTGCATTCTAGGTGAGGCAAGGCAAGTTCTGGGAGCTAGACATTCCTTGCAGCACCGACCAGTTTTTAAGGAGTGCTTTAGGATGAGTCGGGGTTCCTTTGCCTTTTTATGTAACGAAGTAATGTCCATTGCAAAAACTGATACAACGTATAGGAAATGCATCCCCTAAGGCAAACGTGTCGCGATTGCTTTATATGCGCTTGGTTCTTCAGCTGAATACAGGACGATCGGCAGACTGTTCGGAGTATCAAAAGGAAGCGTATGCAATATTTTACAGAATTTTTGTTCAGCGGTCTGGGATAAACTCGCTCCTAAGTATTTACCCAGCAGATTTCTTACCCAAGAGAAAATTGAAGAGTGCGATAAGGGATTTTAGAAAATTGGATTTCCACAATGTTTGGGTGCTGTCGGTAAGTATGTATATTTTACTTAATGCTCAAAGATCTCATATAAGTTTAATTAGCTACAGATGGATGCCATATTGAAATAAGACCTTCAGCCAGTGATGCTGCAGACTATTATAACTATAAGGGTTGGTACTCAATGGTTTTACTAGCCCTCGTTGACTAGCCCTCGTTGAGTACCAACCCTGTTTATATTGTATATAAGTTCGACGAAAATATTGACCTTAATTTTTCATAGGTATAGGTTTATGTATATATGTAAATGTTTGGGCACCCGGCCGCTGCAATGATTCTCAAGTTTTCGAGCAGTCGTTATTATAGAAAATTCTTCAAAGCCCTCGTCTCAGCGAGAATACGAAACCAATTTTTGGTACAAATGTTCCAGTCGTTGTGCTAGGAGACTCAGCGTTTCGCTTTACGGAGTTTCTAATGAAGCCTTACCCTTACCTCAACGAAAAGATTTTTAATTACCAACTTTCCAAGTCTAGAAGAGTAGTAGAAAATGCTTTCGGTCACTTGAAAGCAATGTTTAGAAGAATTGGTAAAGGCATTGATAATGACATCAAAAATGCATCGTCAATAACAAAATGTTGCTGTATTTTGCACAATTTTGCAAATGAACGTAATAATAGCACTAACAAGAAATGGATCCAAAGCCAAACAAATTTCGAATTCGTAAATAAACGACAGCAACCAGAACCTACGTACTATACTCAAGACCCCAACGTCGGCACAGAAAAAATTCGGTAATCAAGCCCTCCGTTTTTATATTCCTTTTAAATTTCATTTATTTGATATTTTTCTTTTTGAATTCATTTTTATATTATTAAATTAATTAAACCTACTTAAAGTACTGACAATTCCTTCTGTAAACTTAAAATTCGTATTCTGTAAACTTGAAATAAAAATAATTCAGCTGCATCTTCACTTCCCACAACCCCAAAAAAAACTCGACCGCCTCTCTATACCAATGCAATCACTTTTTTCTATAAAATGAATCCATAATTAATAATATTTAACAAAAATTTTATTAGAATTGTGTTTACAGACCTGTTCTCTTTGCCGGCTTCCATTTCATTTAGCTTTTATTTGTATGTTTCTCCTCCCATTTGTAATAATAATTATCGATAACACAGAAAACACAGGGTTGTATGTCAAAAAGTATCGTTATTATCTAGCATTATTTTGTAATCTCAGATTTTGGCAGAAAAATTTTGTATGAGAAATCGCGGTTTTTAATTACGGATCTTGAGCTAAGCGCGAAAAAGTAGTCCATCTACTTATACGCGAACGTATTATAAGTCCTAGTGGTACATACACATACTCATTTAAAACATCAACGCATGCCACATCTTTTTCACGATCTCGACACCAAATATACACGCCAAGAGATTCTGGCAATGTCTAATTTTTCTAACAAAACTTTTTATCAACGAATGAATTTTCAATCAACTATATAAAATTTAACGGACAGTATGAATGGCGCTGAAATCTGGACACTGAAAGTTAATGATATAAACCAGCTGTTGCGATTTGTAAGAATCATTATGAGAAAAATCTATGGTCCTATTTGGCTTGAAAACTGCACGCATCGCAATCTGTACGAGTACAAGACGAAATTTAATACCTTATTGGTGGTGAAATTGTATTAAGTTTTATTAAAGCGCAGCGGATTATATGGATTGGCCACATCATAAGAATTCCCAACGAAATAATCCAAAAAAGGTTGCCCAATTGGAGGAAGAAAGAGAGGCCGATAATTTGATGACGTCGAGGCAGACTTAAGAGTGATGAACGTTCGTAATTGGAGAAATGAGGCAAGAGAGAGATTGAATTGGAGGAGGATTGTTGATGAAGCTTTGGTCCACCACAGACTGTGAAGATAAGAGAGAGAGAGAGCGGAAGAATGAATGAAAATTAATTAGAACAGTATAATTAGAGGTCATTAGGCTGCTTCTCACTTTTAAATTTTCGAGAACTAGCCGTATCAACTCGCCATTAGCTTCTATCACCTAAATAGTGAAGAGTTCTCTATTTTTTTATTTTTATAGAACAAATTTTAGACGTCACTGCCACGTGTCAAAGTTTGAGAAAATGGATTGGAATTAGTTGTGTAAAGTGGCTACGTTGCTAACGCAAAGTGCTTACATTTTTTTCTCTTTTTTTAATCATGAAAGTAAATCGTTTCCCAAATTTTTCATTTGCTGGTAGCGTCCTTCAAATAGCGACCTTCTTCACAAATTATTAGCACTTTTTATGTCTTACAATAGCACAAACGTATCACACATGGCAAGAATTACAAAAAAAAAACAAAAATTAAGAATAAAAATTAAATTAAAAATTAAATTTTGAGCAAATAATTTAAAGCTCAGAGCAATTAATTTCTTTAGGGCTTAATTTCGCTCGTCTCCCGAACTGCTGCTGCTTTCTTCTGCTTCTCCGTTCTACAAAGCCCCAATTCAAATACTTTATTCTGCTTGAACCACACTCTAATTGCCTTACCACATATCTTCATTATGCTAAGAACTTAATATATTTATGTGCAGATGTAGCTGTTTATTTATTTAAAATTTGCGTGTCGACGTTAAAAATCATTAGAATTCATATTGTGACGACCGTGAAAAACATTGTAAATAATTAATTAAATGACATGATGAATTTGTCAGAAATTGTCTGCTTCAGAAGGCAAAGCTTATTGCTGCACGGAGAAGACAACAAAAAAAAAAAAAAATACAAAAACGCAAATATTAAAAAAAAGTGAGTAAAGCAGATAACAGTCAGCAAGGAATGAAAGAAACACGTAAAGAAGCCTACTTTTTTGCTCGGGTGCACTTAAGTAGACAGCAACAAGTACACGAGTACACACAAGTATGTAAGTACGGGCATCATGACACGCCTAAAACTGGCAGCCAAAATAAGCAAGAATGTTGAAGCCAGTTAGCGCGGAAGCGAGGCAAGGGCGCAGCGCACCCAAAAGGCACGAGCAGCAACCTTCAACACAGGCAATTGAAAATGCGCGTGCTGGGAGCCATGCTGGGCGACACACCGAGTGCGATGTTCACATGCATACACACATACAAATATTTATGCTTACTTTTGTCTATATATATTTGAGTCCCCCCTCTGAACATACATACATACACACACAAACACGCAACGCCAAGCATGCTCTTTCAAAAACCAAAACAATTCAAGTGGCTGAATAAGAAAAGGCTGAAAAATTGTGGTATGACCAAAATGTGTCAAGCAGCACATCAGTGTCACTCTGCCGGTGGTGCCGAAGTAAGCTATAGATATGTTGACAGTGTTGTTCTTGCACAGTGTTTCGTAACCATTTCAGTGTAGAAATCAGAGAGTTCCGTTATAAAACTTATGCCCGGTTTCACCTATTAATTATATTCAGACTGTTGAAATTTAAAATGGAAAAGTTTCATACTGAAACTGTAGAACTTAAAATTTGAACAAGTTGTTAATTTTAAACTTGGTTGGGGAAGCCGGAAATGAAAGAAACAATTAATTAAAAATTCTTACTTAAACAACTTTGCTAAATAATATAAAAGATCTAGAATATTTTTTTTTAATCAAAAACAAATAGCTTATTTTAATCAAAGCCGCATTCTAATCGTTTTTTTTTTTTTTACATAGTGGCTGTTTGAAAAAACTAACCAAAACATGATATCATCTTAACTCCGCTACCTTACAATTAATTGCTTTAACTTGCCTACCCAATTCTAATATACGTAATGCCAGAGATGCCGACTTTTTCCCCAAATGATCAAATAACTGAAGCTGAAACATCCAGCTGACGGATCTGAAGCACCTGAAGGATCTTCTTTGTAGTTGTAGTAGCCAATGGAACTTGAGATAGGTTTGCGCAATTCCAATTTGTACGCTATAATGCTTGAAAATGTTTAACAAATTTGTCTTAGTCAGTTTGAAGTCGGAGTGCAGTAAATTCTGTACTGTGCAGAACTAACAATTGTTTCTTTCTTTACGTTGCGTAGTAACCCTTGGTTCTAATCTCAAAACTTTTGCAACTTATGATAGTCAGCAAAATAGTGACAAATCAGCAATGTTTTATAGCAAAGAAACAGTACTTCAATCGGTTGACTCATTTACACAAGCACATATATACTCGTACGCATAAGTGCCAGTGGATCCAATATAAACCTTAAATTGTTACATCTGCTCACAAACTTTCCAGTGCTATTTCCATTTTTATCAGGTCAGTCCATAATTTCACTTTTGTACGATTTTTGCATACAAAAAATTATTCGCGAAATATAACGGAACCATTTATATTCTCTTTGATATATTGTGCATTCAACAAGCGGATAGAAGCGGTGTTGTTAAAAAATAAAATGTATAAGAGGCATATTTTGTATTTTTTCTATAAAAGTGGTTAAAATGCAACAACTGTTGCTGCAGAAATAAACACTGTTCATGGAGGGGATACCGTGAGTGTAAGGACTGCGCAAAAGTTGTTTTCAAAATTCTGAAGTGGTAACTGCGACGTGGAGGATGCCCCGCGCGCTGGTCGTCTTGAAGTCTTTAACTCCGACGCCTTGCTTGAACTCGTGGAAGCTGAGCCAAATTTGGCAGTCAATATGATAGCTCAGAGGTCAAATTCATCGCATGGAACAGTTCACAGGCACCTGGTTTAGTTGGGAAAGGTTTCAAAGCTGGGAAAATGGGTTCCGCATAGACTTTCCGTCGCCAACCTTCAGCAGAGAGTGAATGTGTGTTCTCAGCTGCTGCAACGGCTTGAAAATGAAAGTTTTTTGAACCATATCGTTACTGGTGATGAAAAATGGGTCCTGTTCTCAAACGCCAATGGTTAGATAAAGATGAAACACCAGAACCGACCCCTAGAGATGGCCTTCACCCGAAGAAGATTCTCCTGTCTATTTGGTGGGATATGGCCGGAATTGTTTATTATGAACTTCTGGAACCAAACCAGACGATAACCGCTGATTATTATTCCCATCAGCTATCAAACCTGAATGAGGCACTTAAAAAAAATCGACCGTCTTTAGTGAATAGACGCAAAGTTATGTTTCACCATGACAATGCAAGACCTCATACCGCAAGGCAAACATTAGGCAAGCTGAACGAGCTAGGATGGGAGCTAATGCCGCATCCACCATACTCTCCGGATATTGCACCTTGTGATTATCACCTTTTCCGTGGACTTCAATCCCATATAAGCTCAAAAGAAGCTATAAAAAGAGATATCGAAGCGTAGTTTGGCTCCCAGGACAAAAAATTTTTTGAGCAGGGATTTAAAAATTTGCCTAACGTTGGGAAGACATTGTAAATAATGAAATAAAATATATTATTGATTAATAAATACTTTAAACATCTTTTTTATTAATTTTAAAACCACCTTCATAAAACGCACAAACCTATGAACTGACCTGATATTACGGGTAGAGTAAAACTTAAACAGAAAACATTTATAAACAAACAAACAAAATTAAAAAATAAGAAAAGTTTGAATTGGGCCAACGCGTGCAGTAAATACTCAAAATCTAGCCAAGTCTAAATCCAACATACTAAAAAATTTTGAAAAGGTATTTTTATAAATTGGACAAACAGCTCCCATACAGCTCCAACAGCTTTTAACCTATTTCCATCAGTCCAGAAACAAACCGAATAGGTGACGGAGTCGACCTTGTTATTATTTCTCGCAATGAAGTTTAAAAGTGCACGCCTAGCAGGAAATACATATTTATTTTTTAGCTTGTGCAGCATAAAGAAAATAATATATGTATTCTAAGTAAGCATTACAGGTAAAATCAAAGCGCGTTTTTTATTTTTTCTATTTCCAAGTTATTTGTACCACTTTTCATCAAACCCATGACACTGTCGTCACCACTATTATCTAACCCATCAACAAAATCAACGCTATTATCATCGTCATCATTAGTCAGTCAGTAAGTCAGTGAGTAAGTCATGCCGGCTGTTGAGTTTGCTGCTTGTATCTTTGTACCAAACATGTTGTTGTACCCATGTTGCTCATACGCCCTGATGAGCTACGCTTTCACATTAAAAAAGCATTGATTGTGAAAATCCTTTGAGACTGCTTGGAATTAAAATATTTCTTAAGGTTACGTCTTCTTCAAATGTTGATGTTGACATCTGCGTTGTAGCAAAAAATCTTCAAAAAACACAAACATTAATAATAACAACAAAAGAACAGGCAATAAAAAAGTTGATGAATCAAGATGATGTTGGTTGCATTTAATAAAATGAATAGATTCAAAGTGTAATTGAAATGTGAATCAGCGTATGACATTTTAAAGAGTATACACAAACACATAAACGTGTTACCTCTTTCAACCAAAAAAATACACTCAAGTGGTCACTGTCAGTAGATAACCAATGTGGCATTGCAGTTTTTATTACACTTTCTTCTCTACCACTTACCTGTTGCTTTGTTATGTAGATGGGTTTATTCAACACAACCCATGTGACAGTCTCATGACAGGCAGGCGCTGTTGTTGAGCCATCATACGTCATATATTGATCTGTTTCCGGCAGTAAGCCGCGAATGGACAGACGTTTAACGAACGCTTCATCACCACCGAAACGTATGCGGTCCAACTGATCGGTAAGCATACGCAATTCGGGGTTGGAGAGATCACCAAGCTGAAATGATTATCAATTGGATAATTGGAAGATTAATAAAGAGGAATGATAAAGTTATATAAATGAAATTATGTTGAGTGTAATGGCATTAAGTAGGCGAAGCTGCATATGTAATAAAATAATAATTTTCAAGAGGATAGTTATAAGACAGCGGGAAAGCTTATATAGCTTATAGCTTGGCTTGCCTTTCGAGACAATGCAGTAGATATTTATTTCGATACAGAAAATAAATTAAGCCGAACACCTACATTGTGAATTTTTCAGGGATTACTAACCACAGTCGCAGATATTAATGACAAAAAATTAGAAAAAAATTTAGAGTAAATAATTTTTTTCCACAAATTGAAAGAAAACATTAAAAAAAAGTACAATGCAGGAAGAAATGTTTTTCCAAAATTTTGAACAAAAAAATACAATTTAAAACAAAAAAAATTCAGAAGCACATTTTATACCTATATTAACAATTTTCAAAAAAAAAATGCGACCAAAATTTTTAAAAAAATTTCAGAAAATATTTTTTTTTCAAAAATTAAAAAAAAATTTAAAAAAGTACAATTTAAAAAAAAAATGGTGGGGTTTAGTTTTTAAAAACATGGAATTTTTTTTTTTAATTTTTAACAAAAAAATTTAGTTTAAAGCAAAGAAATTTCAAAGTATATTTTATATATAAACAATTTTCAAAAAAAAAATGCGACCAAAGTTTTTAAAAAAATTTCAGAAAATAATTTTTTTCAAAAATTAAAAAAAAATTAAAAAGTGTATAATTTTTTTTTAAATTGGTGGGGTTTAGTTTTTAAAAACTTGCAAAAAAAATTTTTTTTTTCATAAATTTTTTTTTCAAAAAAATACAGTTTAAAACAAAAAAAATTATAAAAGTATATTTGATATATAAAAAATTTTCCAAAAAAATTGCGACCATGTCCACATACTTGTTTCGATTCACTAGAAATCGCTCACATGACAATAAACAAAAAATTAGGGAAAGTTGTGTATCTCTTCTTCATATCTCTAGCTCCTATAAAAGTCCAATTAAGGGACTGCGAATTTGGTAACCATTTAGCTCATAGTCCAGAACCCTGTTAGTATTTGGCTGAAAAGTTCACTAACTCATTAAAAAATAGTGGACTAGGCCTTGTTCATCTTTCCTCTGCTCTGAGCGCTGCCTGGTGGCCCGCAAAGCTTCTTGTAGCCTGGTAGATTGTAATTAGTTTAGTAAGGACCCTCTAGAATTATCAAACCCACACAAAATAGTAATTCTTCAGCAATCATGAATTAATACAAATTTATACCAGATTCAAGTTTGTTTTTTTTTTTTTAATTAAAATTTAGAAAAAAAATACATGGTATGAGTTTACTGAGAAATTAGGGAGTGCAGAAATTTGAGTTTTAAAGTGAAATATCTGTGGTTTCTTTTAACATCAAACTTTTTTTTTTAATTTCTGGAATAAAATATTCCTTTTTAAAAAAGTTTTCTTTTAACTTTTTGGGTTAAATTTTGTTTTATTTTGAGGGGTTATATACGTCCAGAATTCAAAAAAACAATCGATTTTTTTTTACTTTCTTTATAGTTATAGGTGTATTTCTGTGGAAGCCGATTATAAGAATTCCGCATAGATACAAAGTTATGGTAGAAAATGTAAGTCACCGACGAGGGTTTGATGCGCACAGGTAGCTGTCCTCTGTTTGAGGTAGCTGGCCGTTACTTTCAGAGCCTTTCAACCTGTCGGTTCTTTTGTTATTCTAAGGTATGTGTAGGGATATCTATAAAACATTATGAGAATATGGGTAGGTTCGATATCCTAAGGTTTATGAAACTAAAGGTTAGTTGTTTTTAATCATTCGAAGCGAACAAATGTAGTCTAGGTTGTCGCAGAGTAGTTGAAATAGCTACTAATGTTGCGGCATTTAATGTATCTACTTTTAATGATGGAGCAGAGAGTTTATTAAGAATGGAAAGATTACTTTGTCTCGTAAATAAATTCCAACGGAACGAAAGAGGCCAGAACATCTCCTCGACTGGAAAAAAATAAACAACATTCATTGCTAACTGATCATGATGGCATACAATATGAAGCTGGAATGGAAGGTTAGACGTAAGCTAACAAAATAAATTAAGAAATTAGTTTCAAGTTCTTGCTTTAAATACGCGTGTCCTCGAGCGAAATGCAAAGCTTAAGTACTAATAAGCAATGTATGCAATTTTTTTATATTTATTTCTATTGTTATCCCTTTTAAAGACAGTTTTTCTTTTAACGCATTTTTGGCGCCGCTGGACGTATGTAACCCATTAATTAATTTTGGTTTTCATAAATAGTTGAGACTCTGCTCACTATTCACTGCAAGTTTCATTATAGGATTCTCATTACTTTTCCAGTTGTATTCAAATACGTACAGCGGACCAGTGAAAACCAGGGAAAAATACTTTTAGCAAAGCACTAGCATCCGTAGTCGAATATTACGCGTGTTCACAAATCAATCGAAGCGTTGGTACGTACATTAGTTTGAAAATTTTGTCAAAAAAAAAAATTTGTTTATGGTATATTTTATCTAAAAAAAGATTTCCTAAATATGTTAAAAATAACCGAAAATATTTCATTGCGAAAAATGCGATATCTGTATTTTGAACATTAAATAAATTTCCAAATTATAAAAGTTATAAAACCATAGACTACAAATAAAGCATTTTTATGAAAAATTTATGACAATGTCCGACATTTTTGAATCACTTGGGTTGGAGTCCCTCATACGAAGTAAAGAATCTACAATCATTAATGATATGATAATATTTTGCATATTCCTCCTTCTGCAGTATTATAGATTTTGAATTCAAATTTAGATATAATTTGGTCTATATCTCGGCGATTCCGCGCTGCGTATGTGTTGTTCTTTGAAATTCGAATTATATTTGATTTATTTGCATACTATTTATCATTGAGATGAATAAAAATTCATTAAAAGAGGCGGACTTGGCGACCAGCTTACTCCAGAATATATGTAGTTGAATATAGTTCAGAACATAGTCGAACCGTGTACGTTTCAAACAAGTTGTGATAAGGGTTCAGTGGTTTTCTCCTCCGTGCTTCTTCATATTGTTCCAAAAGTGGAGTGACCTACAGTTTTAAGCTGACTCCGAACGGAAGCTTTAGATTTTAAACTTTTTCATTATGCTGTTTCATGCACGGAGACTCGCACTTCCGAATGCTAGTCAAGCACCAATGCATTCAGGTACGGCAGCGGCTGGGCAATTTTATTAACAGAAAATATAAAAAAATTCGCGAAAAAGAGTTTTATTAAAATCAAGAACTTCATAGTAAATTTCACTTGTTTTTTTATGCTTTTCGAGCGAAATTGTACTTCTTTTGGTAAGTTGTAGATATTCTGCTCAGCATTCGTCAATGGCGGTGCTATAAAAATGTGAAAATAAAAGATTGCTAAAAGCAGAAATTAGGGTTTGAAATACATTTTTTTTCTTGTGCACTCCTCTCGGGAGCATAGAGCATCGACGAGACTTGTCTTGTGTTGGTTTCGTTAATCTATTGGATTTCTGACAGGGTAGGTGATTAACCTGCCGCTACCAGTTCTAGGTAGTGGAAATGTCCACTAGGAACAACGTCTTCTTACTGTTAGGAGCGCCCCTGTGTCACATTTTCCTGGCAGAAGGATCGCACAGATGGGTGAGGACTTCGCTGAATTTGGTGTGTCTATTACCACGGTTGCTGGCGCCACTGGTGCAATGTGCAACTGTTTGTTTTTTGCTTGTTTTAGCAGCCACAATGAAAATAATGCGCTGACTATTGTGCGGGAGTAAGGATGGAAAGGATAAGTTTTTGGCTTTGAGGAATGAGATGTTTTTTTTGTTTTTATTAGAAACAGGTAGGTAAATCGGAAATGTCCGGGGACCGTGCTTTACATGGGACTCCAACCCATAAGGGGGCGTCCATAAATTACGTGAGATGTTTAAGGGGGGAGGGGGTCGAGTCAAATCTCATCTAATCTTACGTTGGAGAGAGGGGGGTCTCGGCAAATATCACGCAATTTTTTTCTGATTGAAACAAAAAAATTGTACCTACATGCTTAAGATTTAATCTCAAGCGTAATTGTAGTATGATTAAGATCATTCACTAATTCGTTCAAAAGAAAATAATTTCATTCATACTTCGACGTTATACATTACTACTGTCAAACCACCATATTTGTTTTATACCAAATAGTTCAATTTAATCTGAATTTGCGGTACAGTGTAGCCCGTCGGTTGTTTTCGCGCCACTATGAGCTGAACGCCCTATCACTCAGGTTGACGTTTGACAATTCCGGACTTTAAAGAACATAACGGAAAATCATTTGCTCCATTTCTAATACGCGTACCGATTGAACCGCTGAATACCTTCATCAGCACGCCTATTGATCTCTATTGCTCAAGTATACGTGATGATTTAGAGAAAATATGCTGCCGTACATGCGGTATTTACTTCGCATCTATCACAAGAGCTGCAGAGCACAGGAGAGCAGCTCACATTGCGCCAGCTAAGCAAGCGCGTATGTTCCGCAAAGTGCGACCCTCACGGATTGTCACAAGACGAGCTAATGAGTGCGCAAGCGTCAACGGCTTAGAGTGGCTAGATTAGAACGAAGTTGAAGGAGCACATGATTTTACTGAAAATCATATGGCCATGTTGGTCCCAATAGTCTCTCTTGAAACCGCGCATGATTCTCCATGGACTGAATTCAAGTAGATATTCTTTTTTTAATCGCAGTAGTTACGATTTAAGTCTTCTAATGTTAAATGTTTATTACACTTATAACTCTCAGCAATATTGATTACTTAACTAGTCGTAAATAAAAGCACGAAGCAACTTTTTTTTCTTTTTACAATAACAATCCAACGCGTTTATATAATGGGGATGGGGGAGGGGGTTGAATAAAATCTCACGACATCTCACCAGGGGGGGAGGGAGGGTCAGAAAATTGAAAAAAACACCTCACGTAATATATGGACGCCCCCTAACCTCTGGGATGCCAGGCTAATGCACTTACGCTAGACTACCGAGGTCGCATCGGAGCTAAACATCTGCAGCATACAGAGACGCAAGCAAAAAAGCGTGCAAAAGTCAAAGTAAAGATTTCCATCACTCAAAACCTTTTTTTTTTTTTATTTAGTAAAAAAATTATTCAAAAAGAAAATTGGATGATTAATTTTGCGCCGCTTTCTATCTTGTGTAACTTTAGTCATTAACTGATCGTTCTCCACTCTACAATCGGCCTCAACTTTCCCCAGGTTAGACATACCGCATTCTTCTGCTCTCAATCGTATTCGCACTTTGTCCACTGACAGTTTCGTACGTCTTATATATGTACTTTTCCTTCATACGCCCGTAACCTTAAGTTTTCTGTCTCGTAAGTTGCCGTTACTTAAATTGCCTTTCCCACAAAGCTTATCTTTGCTAAATACATTCCTGTCAATTACTACCGATTTTTCATGATATCCCAGATTTTAAACACAGCAGCAAATTTTTACTCCTTTTAATAGTTTAGTGTTTTTAATTAATTTAAAAAATCTTAAATTTTAATTGGACAATACGTTTAATTTAAAGATTTAACTTGCAATCAGTGTTATACAAAAGGACATAATAAATTTACCTTTGCAACGATAGAGATATATAGTTAATGCAAAACTTTTGGCGTAGCACAAACTCTGTGTAAAGTTTTCCTTTGCTAGCACTAAACTCACCTGCAGCAAAATTGATACACCAACAATGCCTTGCGCTCGATTCAAAGCGTCCGAGAAGTTTGCATAGAGTTGTGAATTGTAGCCGAATATTTGAATCTGCAAGTAAATAGAAAGGAAGCCAATGGAATAATTGAGAACGAGAACGAGAAAGAGCAGAAGCATAAGAGGGTTACAGAGGTAGTTTGTGGGATAAGCTATAACTGCCCAGCAAACAAGAGAGCACACAAATATTTCCTATTTAGATGCAGAACTTCTATACATATGTATATATGCATATATATATATACCATGCATACAAATAAAAATTTACCACACGCATATGAATATGTGAATTTACCCTTTCATAGCCTTGTTTGAATTACAATTATATTGCTTTTTGTGGTGTTTTCCAAGCACTTTTAGTGGTGTCTAAATAAATTCCTTAGATTGCATGTGAAAAACTGCAAATGTGAACTTAATTTATTTTGCCACACTTGCTGGATTATACTCATACACAGAGGTATACAACGTGCCCGCTACATATGTACATACACCCGTGGAGGAACGCGACGTATTCCCATGTTGTAACTATTTCTTTTTGGTTTTTAGGTATTTTATTTGTTTATGTTTTGATAAAAGTCTGGTGCATTCTAAAATAAAAACCACGCAGCTCTAGGCGCCAAACTTTGTACGAAATTTCCAAAAATTTATAAAAGTCCAAGAAAACACATCAAAGTTGAAAGTTGTTATCCAAAATTTTTGGAAAATTTTAAGATATAAAGTTTTAACATTTATTTTAATTTTAATCTTTATATAATAGAGTGTAAGTTTCAGCAAATCAAAATCTTTCTTAATTTTTCCAATTTTTTTTTTTTCGCTGAGGTGCTGAGAATTTATCTTCCATATCACTCAAACAACGTGTGAGAAAAAAATTCACAATAATCAATGCGGTTTTTGAGCGACTTCAAATTTGCATTTTATTACATTAAAGGGTGGTTAAATTTCAAGAGCCGATGTTGAATGTGAACTACACCTAAACGTCAAGTTTTTTCTGAATTTTATTTGACATTTTTTAATCTCAGACTAATTCAATTTGAACCATGGAAAGATACATAATCGAGCAACACGATAAAGTTATTCAGGCTTATTATGAAAACGGGCATTCAAATCAAAATGCATATCGCGCACTTCATCTTCAGCGATGAGGCACATTTTCACCTCAGTGGATTTGTGAATAAGAAGAATTGCCACATTTCGGTGAATGATAATCCAAGAGTGATTGCCGAAAAACCAATGCACCCACAAAAAGTGACTGTTTGGCGTGGTTTATGGGCCGGCGGCATTTTGGAAAAAATACGGTCGGTCAGGCAGTTACTGTGAATAGTGTTCGCTATCGTGAGATGATACCGAACTTTTTATGGCCCGAATTAGAAGATATGGATGTGGCGATATGTGGTTTCAACAGGACGGTGCCACTTGTCTCACAGCTAACGAAACAATGACTCTTTTGCGCGAAAAATCTGATGGCCGAATAATCTCACGTCGCGGCGATGTCAATTGGCCACCAAGATCATGGGATTTGACGCCGTTGGACTTCTTTCTTTGGGGTTATTTGAAAGAAAAAGTGTACGTCGATAAGCCAGCAACAATTCAAGAACTAAAGGATGAGATAATTCGGCACATTAACGGCATAGAACCTCAATTATGCCTCGGTTTCATCGAAAATTTGGACCATCGAATGGAGGTGTCCCATTTGGCCGATATTTTGTTCCACGCGTATTTGAATCATACCATTATTATCATAATAAAGAAATATGATAATAGTTTCTTAAGAACATTTTATTTTATTCAAAATCAACACCGGGCCTTAAAATTTAACCACCGTTCAGATAAGGAACTATTTGCATTTGGTGGTTTTTGGAGGTGTGCCGCCAAAGCCATTTGGCCAATATTTGGTTTCATACGTAATTGAGCTATACCAACATTATCATAATAAAGAGAAATGATAATAATTTCTTAAAAAAATTGTATTTAATTGAAAATCAACACCGGCCCTTGAAACTTAACCACCCTTCACTACAATAAAATTGAATGGGCTATAAAGCTGAATATCCAGAAGCTTTATACAAATTTTGATTAAAAAGCTGTAAAGTTTGGTTATAATTTTATGAAATTTTTTTAATTTTTGCAAGTTTTGTACCAAATTTGAGACTTCGATTTATAAGATATTTGTTATACAAAGAACATTAGTTAAATTATTCTGAATGCACAAAGTATGGCACTTTGAGTTATATGGTTTTTGTTGTTCACATCACTAAACTTGCATAAATAAATATGTATAAAAAAATTAAGTAAAGAAAAAAAAGCTTGGTAACTATTCGCGCTCCTATTATTTTTCACACAGGTGTATACGCATTTACTTACTGCTACATATATCTCTGAGCTCATGAGAATATAAATAACTGCTGTATGTTTTATGAAAAAACACACATCCACTTGAAATCGGCTACAGCAAATTACATTGGACACTTAAATTACATTTTTAAGAAGATATACAGGCAGATATACATTAAGGTGCATCACTAAATACAAATAAAAAATGTGCACTCTTTTTCTATTGATACCATAAAATCTATTTTATTTCCAACTTGAGGTTTCTGCGAGGTTATGCTTAAGACTTTAAGGATCGTTATACCAGGAAACGCTTTCTAAATTTCTAGTGAAATCAAAGTTGAAATTAGCCATAGTAATTTCGAATCTAATTTATACTTTTTACCCCCAAAAAAACGAAGGAATTCAGCACAACTTTGCCCGGTTTGCTCTGCAATGTCTTAATTTCAAAGAGCTACGTCCATCTTGTGGGTAAGTGAGTATAAATAACTGAATCTCTTAATGTAATGAATCGTGTTGCTATTGATTTTACTATTATTGATTTTTAAATTACTTTTAAGTCTTATCTATAAATATTACATTTAAGTCGATGTGCCCTCTAGTCTGTAAGATTTGATACAATAGACTTTATAAATGAAAGGAAAGAAATTAGAAAGACTTACGCTAAAATATTTAGGAAAAATATGTAGTAAGTTTAGCGAAAGCAGGACTGATTTGAAAGTATCTCCGAACATCTCCTTATTTTGATTACTTTGATAAAATTTGTAAACATTATTTTGCAGACGTTTTAAACTTTTTATCATTTGAAGTGATTTGTTGGAGCATATACTTTTAAAAATTATGCATATTTTTAGAGTTATTTTCAAAACGGTAGAGTTACTCCAAAATGTGTTCCCAAAGTATTATGGGAAGGTTGTCCGCTTAAGACAAAAAAATAAAAAAAAAATTCTTAAGTGCTTATGGTACTGAAAGATATCTGCTTAAAAGGAGTGTTCGTTAGGAGACAAACTTCGAAATTTCTGTTAATTTAGAAATAATTTAACATATTTAAAACAACAAATTCAGAATGAAATTTTTTCACATTTTAATAAAAATTTGAAGAAAAATTTCAGGTCACAGTTTTATAGCCCCTTAAATTCCGGGTTAATACAGTTTAAGTTTGAAGCGGCAAAAAACTTGGTTAATTTTTGAAATTTTTTTCTTCTACCGGTCCTGTGTGGCGGTCCTCCGTATAATTAATGCTCGACAATTTTGTTATATGAAAGACAACGCACAATACCGTATGCAAAAAAAAAATTCAAAATTACAAAAATTCAATAGACTATAAAACTGCATATCCAAAATTTTCTTAGAAATTCTGATTAAAAAGTCTGAAATTTTAATGAATATTCTTTTTTTAATTTTTGATTAAATGGGCAGACATTTTAAAGCTTGGATTTGTAGGAAAATGAACTGTATTTTCAGAGAAACTTGTCGGTAAGTCCCTGAGCTATAGTAAAACGGTGCTAAATAGATTTTTTCCATCATTTTGTTATAAAATAGCGAGGACCAGGGCAACCACAGTAATCTCCTTTTTCAAAACTCATACACGGTAGAGGATATTTCCCGAAAATTCAATACTTGTGGAAATAATTAAAAATTCGTATAATCTTTACATATTCGACACGGTGACAGTGCCCCCCAAATTCCTTCTTATACACCCTTCTAAGTAAATTAATTACACGCCTTATTGTGTTTGTTTGCTTGTAGGCTCAACTACGTAACTTCATTTATATAAAGTAATTAGATAGAGTTCTCACACCTGCCTCACAGCTTCGAAATATATACTTGTACAACCTTAATCCTTCCTTTGCCAAAACTCTATCGTGTCCAGTTTATAGCGAAATTGTATACGTTGAAGTCTATATCTCATCAGTCAAAAAAAGGGGATTAAAACCCTCAAACAAAGCATTTATTGGTTTTCACTCTCAATCTTCTCAAAACTATGCCATGAGTGGCACTTTTGGATCCCATAATCCGCTCAAAAAAATGACTCGAAAATCAATCTCAAGATAAAAAAATCAACTATGGTGACCTATGTTGCTAACGTGAAATTGGTTGGTAACACAATCAAATGTTTAATGCTCGATCAAATAATAATAATAAAAATATTCGATTAGTATATATTAAATTTCAGTGCAATAATCTTCGATATTTATGCCCAGATGTCAATCGTGAAAGATTTCAAGACGGTACCTTTTTTATGTCATCTTTGACATATCTCAAATACACAGGTGTACAATTTTAACCATGGATACTTACACGATAGAACAGTGTGTTAAAATTATTGAAACCTATTTTAAGAATGGTCGATCCTTAAGAAGTTTTCCGAAATTCATGATTTGCTTGGTGGAAGTAATCATCCGAATGAGTCGACAATTCAAGGGATGGTGAAAAAATTTCTAGAAACTGGTTCTGTGGAGTATACAAAAAGGACTGGCAGACCAAAAAATGGACTCTCAGTTCATAATACTGCCGCTGAAGCGCAAAGTGTTGCTGATCAATCTTCAATATCGATATCTCGACGTTCTTCACATTCGTGAATGGATGACACCTGTAGACGTGCTGGTAGACATTTTAATGAAGTTAATTTTCCCATATGATTGTTAAGAGCCGTAGTTTGTATAAAATAATATAGTGAAAGCTGAAAAAATCTAAACTTTTACATGTTTTATTTTAAAGCAAAATCTAGGCGCGTCGTTTGCAATACGCTATATGTATATAGAAGGAATGATACGCCCTAGTACAGATAAATTTCCTGGATTGCAATTTCAGAGTAAAACAATTGCTTTTCCAACACTTCTTGCCCACCTTTGTCCGCAACATTAATATGTTTCCGTACCTTAGTACTATAGGTAGCATGTAAAACAATCCTGTTAATCCTTAATGCATGTAAAATCAATGAATTTATTTGTACACATAAATATTGGGTGCTCTAACAAGTTTGGTAATGAATTTGGGCGAAGCTTGGTTGGTTGGTTAAAGTGGTGATTCTTCCAGAATCCAACTAGCGCTTTCGCGCCATTTTGTTGCCACATCCTCGTTGCCAACTTGTTTAACGGTTTTTTACAGCATAACTATATCCAGTCTGTGCGGTTAAGGAACCTTATTAGGTTGTTAACGTCGAGGCCAGATAGATGCTCGAGATTCTCGAACAGCGGTTGGCCAAGGGTTAACAGTCTGTCCTTCCATAGGGCAGGGCATTCACAGAGGAAATGGAAGATTGTCTCCTTTTTCTCCGGTTGTTTACAACTGTGACAGTATGTATTGTGAGGGATACCCATTTTGGCTGCTTGTTCTCCGATAGACCAAAAGCCAGTTATGACCGCCGTTAGTCTCCAGGCATCCCGTCGTTTCATTCTTATTAATGCCGACGATTGCTTGAGGTTGTAGGTGGGCCATAACGTTCTGCTAATATTGCATTTCGTCTGGACTTTCCACCTACAGTCAGCGATTCGGAGGTATTTTTGGGAAATTGTGCTCTTGACTGCACCTAATGGTGTGAGTACCGATTCTGCAAGAGCGTTATTCATGGCAGATCCCCCTCTTGCCAGTTCATCTGCTTTTTCGTTACCTTCAATGTTCCGATGTCCTGGGACCCAGATTAAGGTAACTTTATGGTTTTCACTCAAGATGGTGAGGCTATTCCTACTTTGTTCCACCACTTTGGAGGTTGTTGTGGCCGAACCCAGTGCCTGGATTGCAGCTTGGCTATCCGAGAGAATAGCGATATTACCTTTAAAAGAGAAATCTGTGATTAGTAACCTACAAGCTTCCCCAATTGGCAGTATTCCACCTGGAAGACACTGCTGGTATTAGAGAGCCGCACAGATTTCTCAATTCTAAGTTGTAAGAAATTATGCCAGCTCCAACACCGCAGTCCATTTTACTGCCATCCGTATAGACCGTAGTGTCGAAGTTGTTTAGAGAGAGTCCCTTATTCCATTCTTCCTTAGATGGAAAGAGAGTGGCAAAATTCCTATTGAATGTTACCGTCGGGACGATGTAGTCAGTTCTTACCGAGATTAACTGAGTTTGTCGCAATAATAGACCAGCATGACCATAAGTTTTTTCTCTCCAGCGACCCGCTTCATTTAACCTAAATGCACTCATGGTTGCCGTCTTCTTAATATGTAGGTCTATTGGAATAACGTGTGTCAGTGCATTGAGAGCCTCTCTAGGACATGATCTGATTGCACCGACCGTTATTGCACATGCTGATCTTTGTATTCTGCCGAGTAGTTTGGTATTGTACTCTCTCCCTAGAGCCTTCCACCAAACTACCGAACCATACGATAGAATAGGTCGTATAACCGTCTTATACAGCCATAATGTATGCTTAGGCTGAAGACCCCATCTTCTTCCAAGCATACGTTTACAGGCATATAAAGCAATTTCTGCCTTCCTTACCCGTTCTTCAACATTTAATTTCCAGCTTAGTTTGGAGTCCAGAATTACCCCTAAGTACTTTGCGCTGGGTGATAGTGAGAGAGTTTGTCCGTTAATATTTGGTAAGGTAAAAGGTGGTACCTTATATCTGGTGGTGAAAAGCATAAGCTCTGTTTTACGTGGGTTTAAACCTAGGCCACAGCCTGTGGCCCAAGAGTTAAGCTCGCCTAATGCCCTTTGGATGATCCCACTGATCGTATTAGGACACAGTCCTGACGCCATTAACACCACATCATCAGCGTACGCCACCGCTTTTATCCCACCTCTATTAAGTTTTATTAAGATTTTGCTAATAACGCGTAACCAGAGAAGTGGAGACAGTACTCCCCCCTGTGGGGTGCCTCTGTGGACCTTCTTGGTTATACTGATATTACCCATATTAGCTTTGATGATCCTGGTTTCTAGCATAGAGATGACCCAATTACTGATGCAATTGTCCACCTCTAAGTCTATCAACGCCCGTTGGATCGCATCTGTACAAACATTGTTAAAGGCGCCTTCTATATCCAAGAATGCCGCCATGGTATAATGTTTGTTCTCTAGAGAGCCCTCTATTGTTCCGATTACCTCGTGAAGCGCTGTCTCCGTAGATTTGCCTTTAAGGTATGCGTGTTGTGCAGTAGATATACCAGAGCTCTCCAAAGAGCTTCTAAGATATATATCCAAAAGTCTTTCAAAGGTTTTTAGCAGGAAAGACGAAAGACTGATTGGCCTGTAGTCCTTCGCTGATTCATGTCCCCTCCTGCCTATTTTTGGAATGAAGACGACCTTGACTAGTTTCCAACTGTCTGGAATATGACCTAGGTTTAAACACGCTTTAAAAATTTCCTCTAGCCATGGTAGGATACAGTCCAAGGTTTCCTGTAACATCTTTGGGATGATCCCATCTGGCCCCGGAGATTTAAAAGGTGAAAAAGATTTAATTGCCCATGCAACTTTCTCCTTTGTAATTATTTCTTTTGCGAGGTGCTGTGGATTATATTGGCTCCGCCTGATACTTCCCCTCCCACTTTCGTGGACGCTGCACCCCGGGAAATGCGTGTTTAGCAGAAGTTCTAGCGATTCCTCTGTCGTAGCTGTCCAAGTACCATCAGGTTTCTTGACCCAAGAAGCCATTGAATGATCTTTGGACAGAACATATATCTATACATATATCTTTTTATTTCTTATTTTAATAATGTTTTTCAAACCATTTGTGCAGTACTCATTCATTTCCATATCCATATTATTAAAATTTTAACTACTATTTTTTCATCATTCGAAAATTTCGTAGAATTCCTTTCCTCATTTAATTCAACTTTTATTCTCCAATCAATGTTGGTTTGTTAAAGTTTTTCAAACAAATGATAGATAAGTCAATGATATGTACTGTTTACTTATTGTATGTTTTTGTTGTTTACGATATATGGAAGCATATATTGGCTAGAGATCTCTCTCAGCTTCTGGTGGGCGCTCAAAAATGTGCAACATTGTCAAGATGCGCTTTTTCGGCTCTTTACCGGCCTCGGTAGTCTAGCGAAAGTGCACTAGCCTGCCATCCCAGAAGTTGTGGGTTCGAATCCCACGTAAAACACGGTCCTCGGACATTTCCAATTTACCTACTTTCCCTGGTTCTAATAAAAACAAAAAAACATCTCATTCCTCATACCCAAAACTTATCCTTTCCATCCTTACTCCCGCACAATAGTCAGCGCATTATTTGCATAGTGACTGCTAAAACAAGCAAAATCAGTGGCGCCAGTAAGAGGAAGCGGGTGTCCGCGGTAATAGCGCAGACACACGAAATTTTGTGAAATCCTCAACCATCTGTGCGATCCTTCTGCCAGAAAAGTGTGACACACGGATGGCGCTTCAAGCAGTAAGAAGGCGTTGCTCTTAAGCAACGATAGGTGGGCATTTCGACTACTTAGGACTGGTAGCGGCAGGCTAATCACCTAGCCTGTCAGAAATCTATATAAATTAACGAAACGAAAGCCCTATGCTCCCGAGAGGAGTGAACAAGGAAAAAATACATTTTTGCCTATCTGAAAACAATGTTATTTAATCCGAACGTCCAAATAATATTGGTTGCACTGTGGAACAGTAAATCAGCTGGTTTTGAGAGAGTTGCTGCAGAAATGCTCAAAGCCTGTCCCACAACATCCGATATTTCAGAGAATGTGGGAGGAGGAAACATTACTAGGTAATTGGATTTAAGGCATTTTAGCTACGGCGCCGAAGACGAAGGCCTCAGCGAGTGACGAAATTACACACAAAAGTCTTGACATGACTATCCACAAGCAACAAGCTGGGTCTAGGCCCCACCGCTCCTGTTGATCAAATCAATACACTTACAATTATCGTAGAACAATCAATAGAATAGAAATCATTATATAATATCTCGTTTTCTTCTGCTTTGATAGCATCCACAGGGAGTACGCCGAAGAGCTATATCGACGAATATCATCAGATTAATCAAAGTTCAATATACTGGTTTAAAATGCAGAGTTCAATATAATGGCTTATAGTCCCAAATTAAATTGGCGGATGGCTATCGTGGTGGTATACATTGGAATTTCAATTACTATCTGGAGGAACTTTATTATGATGACGATATATGTCTCATGCCATCGAAGTATTCAAATAGGAAAAATGAGATTGGTTATTTGGTTTAGGAATCTGAAATGATTGAAAGGTCAACGCGGAAAAAACGAAATCACTAAAAGTGAAGTAAAGGATCGTGGCAGCATATTTTTACGCGACAAATACCAATATTGAAACTGTCGACAACTTCACTTACTTACCATCTCTACAGATGGGGGTGCAGCAGTTGACATTCAGTTTATAATCGCGTTATTAAGTTTATAAGTCTCGTGGTGTGATTGGGCAACTTAACGGAGTTTGGAATTCCTCAACGATTTCCACTATAACTAAAGGTATGAATTTCTAACAACAATGCCAAATCGATTCTTTTGTATGGTTGCGAAATATGATTGATGACGTTCTTGCACGCTAACAAACTAAAAGCTTTCATCAACAAGTGCCAGCGCCTGCGAATTCTATGCTGAGCATACTGCAGTGAAATCTATCAGTGCAAGCAACTATCCATCCAACTGAGAAACAACTTAGAAAGTGGAAATGAATTAGGCATACTTTACGAAAGGACCCAACTGAAGTTTGCAGACTGGCACTAGAATGGAACCTGCAAGGTAGAAGACGGCAAGCCGAGCTTAGGTGTACATGAAAGAGACGCTTGAAAAGGAGATAAGTGTTACCGGAGAGTCATTAAAGAAAATTAATGTCATGGTGAATGAACGTTTCGGAAAGGTTGTGCGGATGCCCTATGTTCCACTCGTGACAAAAGGAGTTGCTGAATATATTCAATTACACTCCAAACACTACCTGTATGTCAAGGGACACGGTGGTGTAGAGCACGAAAATTTCACGATTTTTTTTCCATTAAAAATTAAAAAAAACGATATTTCAACTTTTCTGGTTTATTACTATATTTATTGAGCATAAATTTCGGTAAATTTATTTTTTTGATTTAAAAAAAATATTTATTATTATAAAAATGCCGCTGAAGATCACCCTCTCGAAAAATCGGAGCCGTACGGCGTAGGTGATTTTGAGACTTCTACTCATCTGAAACACAAAATTGAGGAAGATTCTTAATCAGAAAGAGTGCAGTTATGGTCGGAACTAGAACAAATCGAAAAAATTAAAAATTGACAAAATGGCGCGCTTTTGCAAAAAAAGGTTGTAGAGTCGGGTCTTTTTTCACTAGTTTTTTAGTAATATATAAAAAATAGGAAATTATTTAAATAAAATTATGATTCCAGTTCCGACGATAGCCATATATGTTGTGAACAATATATTCAAATTTCAAGTGATCCGGCAAAATATTTTTTTTTATTCCCGCTGTGCCGAAAAACGTCGTTTCAAGATAAATGAGTTTAAAGTTTGAGGTACAGATACAGCGCGGACCGCTATTTGCCCAGTTGATGGGCTGCAGAAGCTACAATATTGAGAATTTTTACATGAAAATTTCACAGTATATTCTTAAGATACTATACTTTCAAATATCGAAAGAAACAGAAATCGATTTTTTTTTTAATTTCTAGACCACCGCGTCCCCTAAGTACCTGCCTTAATTAAAATAATCGAAAGAAGTCGAGTACACATTTTTTTGCTTCGGGAGATCCTCTATGTGGGCGTATAGGCAGAGGAAAAATAATATTTCAAATCGAATACATAGAAAACGGTGAAGTTTTGGACCCATTGTCATGTAACTAAATTAAACAAAAAGACTTAAACAGTGATATCCTTAAATATTTGGGATGATTTTCCCGGTAATTTTGTATACAACACCTATATGGGAAGAAATACTTGAGCTAAAATTTCTCTATCGACAAATTGCTGCCTCACTTTTTAGCTTCAAATGAAATTTGAAAAGGTCGAGCCACGGATCACCAGGAGATTTAGTGGCTCCTAAAACACTCAGGCTGAAAAGCCCATTGTATTTAAAGCTCTGGAAAGGGGGTAGATAGTCAAGGAGGGAAGTAGAAGAGTATCAGAGAAAGAGATAGGAAACGTTTTAGCTTACCCAATATAAGCTCTCCCAGAGGCCTTCATGTATATGTAGGTATATGAGCACCTACGATAATAAATAGGCCGATGTGTGTATGTGTGTAGGTGTGTTCCTTCATAAATATGGCCGTTCAGTTTAAGCCGAAATAAAAATACGATAACTACGGCAGATGCATAAATGCAATGCATATGTATGAAAATATCTTTACACGCAAATAAGTGAACAAACTCGGAGAACACAAGCACAAAAGCGGCAGTGGCTGTGGAATTGCATATAACTACACAAATGGTCTGTATGTCTGTATATTCGTAAATATTTGCAAGTGCTAAGAACGACTTGTTTTTGCTGAACTGTAGACCTGACCGCTTGTGTGATAGTATAGGTAAGTCTTATATACTACACACACACATACGCATATGTGCGTGTAAATTTATGCAAAAGACGTGCAAGCATTTGTTCAAGTGCTCTTTGCAGCTTGCTACTCTACTACCGTTGCTCTGCTCTTGTTATTTTTTGTTTTTTTATTTGTTCAGCTTGCAATTTTGTTGCCATTCGTCTGTCCTTTTGTTGAGATGTTATGGCACCTTGTCCATTTATTCATAGTTGTGTTGCCGCCTACAAGCATACATACATATATTTATATCGATGTGCACAGATACATGCATATGTATATGTGTGTGTGTATGGAGTGTGAATCCGTTAGCATACTTTAACAAAGTTATTGCTGCTGCATATAAATTGCCACAAAATAATCCCAACCATCAACAAGATGCAGACAAATATACGAAAGCAGAAGATCAACAAACGGCTACAGCAGCACAAGCAACATGCAGTGTAGTTGTAGTGGAGAAACAACAACGGTATGACAAGATACTTCAATTGTAGCTACTGCAGAATCATGAAATATCATAGCAGATAATATGAACAGCATCACCTTACAGTAGGTTGAGTACCAATAACAACAACTGCAATCAAAAGTTACGTAGAAGTGGAAAGTTTTAGTAGAACGCTGGCTGGGCGATTAAGTACGAAAATAAGAAATCCATTTTCTTTTAATGTATGATACGTAGTTGAAGTGATTGAAGTTAAACCCTTTAGAATTTTAACCCTACTACATCTTTAACCATCGGTAAACACACCCATTTTTGTTTTTTGTTTTTTTTTTGTTTTGGTTTTTTGACCCCAACTCATAAACTTTTATCCTCAAATAGAGTCAAAGTTTTTATATACCTTTTTTCTTTTGTAAGTATTTAGATAAAATAAATTTAAAATGAATTTTTAATTTAATTTATTCAAATATATCAGACAATATAAAAACATCAATACATCTGTGCCAGAAGAAACCGCGATATTCATGAAATATAAAAGCTTAGGTTAGTTTAGCCTGGTTGGCAACAAGCCACACATAGACCTTTTGGTACCTAGCGATACCAGATGGAGACCGACCTCTATGAATACCGAAAGTAGACATCATGTAGGATGTCAGCGCTTTTGGCGAATCTAAGCAGCGCTGGGAGATCCGCTTTTGAGATGTCCTCCATACCCTCCCAGGCATTTTAGTCGCGTTTTCAATAATGCCGGACAGACGCACAGAAGGTGTTCTAAAGTTTCCTCAACATCCTCTCTGCATTTTCTGCATTTGTTCGTGTTAGCAATCCCTATCTTGTGCGCATGTGCAGCCACTAGATTGTGGCCTGTTAGCATACATACGATAGTTCTGCAGTCCTTTCACGAGAGCGTAAGTACGAATTGAGTCAGTTTTTTGTCGTTAGTTCTACCCATGACTTTTGCTGTTTTGCATGTGGTCAGATTAGTCCACCTAGCTTCCACTCGCCTTTTCATGTGGCCGTCCATTTCATTGTGTTAAGCGGTTTTGGTTTGTCGTTCTCTTGTTCAAATGGTAGTCTAACAGCACTTTTTGCTATCTCATCTACTATTTCGTTCCCCATAATGCCTTTGTGACCAGGCACCCAGTAGATATGCAGCCTACTGTTTGCGTCTAGCCTTTCTGTGGCCTCCCTGCTCTGTCGAACATTTCTGGTCTGAGTACAATATGAGCTTATTGCTTTTATTGCTGCTGGGCTGTCCACGTATATATTAATTGCTGATTTCTTTCTTGTTCTAGTGTAGGCTAGCTCCGCGGCTTTCCCCACAGCAAAAGCCTCCGCTTGGAAAATATTGCTGTGGTCTGGCAGCTTGCTAGGCTGCCTTATCCCTAGTTTTGAAGTACATATAACAGATATATATTTAATTTTTTTTTTACATAAAAGTATGTACAAAACTACGTGTCCCAATAACTCAATAAGCTGGGTAGCCGTGTGTTCGTGGCATGCTTTGAAGCTTTTCTGCGTAGCTCGTCGACGAAGAAGACCAGATTTTGCGAACTTGCCGCACGAGTTGCTTTAAATCGTGGACTATCTTTTCGACAAGATGCGTTTTCATAATTTCCCCATACATTTTGAATGGGGTTGGCAACTGGGGACTGGGAAGGCCAGTAGTATTGTGATGCCATTTTCTTGATTTGCTGTTTCTCAATGTGGTTTTCTGAGGATTTTGATGACGTGGAACGGTAGGATATGTTCGCCTCCTTCAGTCGACGTTCGATGGTGTTGATACTCATATTTACTCTCTTTTTAGCAAGAACTGTGCATTCTTGGCGTAGTCGCAAAGAAGGGTCCCGATTAAAATGTTGGACGATTACTTTATCCTGCTTTTTTGTCGTCACTCGCTTCAAGCGCGCTTGGTAAGTCATCAAGATTTTTGTACACCTTATACCACTGATTCCACATCACAACAAATGTCTTTGATTTTTTAATTACTTTTACAGCCGCGGCATGAGAAAATTTCAAAACGCCTCTTCTACTTCTCACTCATTTTTTTTGGTTGATGATTGATTTACGAGAAAGTTTCGAAGTAGTGAATTTTTAGTTAGTTAGTGAGTTGCCTTATGCGGTTCTTGTAGTGGTATGAACTATATTTTGATACAAATTTAATTGACATTAAAAATAAATAAATATATAGTCAAAACTTATCAATATGTGGTGTACACTTTGCTTTGATGCTGGCAGTATTTACGTTCATATATTGTAATTAGCTTAGTTTTGTCAAAGGTAAATTTTTAACTTTTTTAATTCCATTTCTAAAAGGAGTGATACTTTTTTAGAGCAATAATGATAATGTGGTTGAAAGTCGATTTAAAATAAAGGTGGAACATTTCGTAGATGTTAGAAATCAACAATTTTGTAGGGTGACTCACACCCAGGTATGTCCACCGAAGGTTAAGAAAAACTTACACATTATTTGTAAAGCTCATGAAATGATATTTAAGTTCAAAGATTAGAAGATATGATTTAGAAATTATTGAACTTACTTATTCACTAAACTCATTCCAATTAAAAACTCAGTAATTTAAAGCAACAAAAACTTTACTTAAAGATTATTGAGTATGATTATGGTAATAAGTGGGTTGAAAGTGAAACCATAGTTAGCCTCGAACGGGCACACTGCAATATCACATACCACACAGTGCTCGAAAGTTGTTGGACGATTTCCAGTTCTGATAGTTGGACGATTTCCCGTTCTGTACTAGGCTTTTGTCTAAGCCTAAAACAACACGTTGCCCTTATTTTCTTTCTCAATGTGCATTTCTTGATACTTAAATAAATTTGAAAACCCAGACAACACTTTGTGCCAGCAACGGTCACTATCCAAGATTTTAAACCATATTTGAGAGATTTATAGCCTAGACAGACGCCGGCGTTAATTGTGATTACCGGCGCAGTTAATTCTGATTGAATTCGTAGTGTGACAGTCGGTTGTTACGCGGATTAGTAAATAGCTGGTTAGCTTATTAGATAGTTGTGCTAGTAAAACATGGACCGTAGGCATTAAATTCGGGTATTAGTGGCCTTGACTCTAAGAAATAATTATTTATCAAAAACAAATAAAAAACTTGCAACCAGTCTTTCTTCCTCTTATCTTTAATTACTTCTATTTACTTCTCTTTTCACTATTTTTCATTCTAGTTTTCTTCTAATTCTAGTTTTTTCTAGAACTATGTATATAATATATTATTTTTAATCAATTGCTATATTCAAATCATTCATAGACTGAATACACAGCTGACATATGTCGCAGCGCAAAATGAAATTAAGTTTGTGTTTCAGGTGGCTGTTATGGTTATGAATAACTGCTGATTTTAAAAATTTCGGCTAAACAAACAATTTGTCTTGCTTTTAAGTATTATCGAACTGCACAGAATGTTTTTTAAGCAAATGAAATTGCTGATGAGCTTGCTACGAAGAAGACTGAAGTTGTCTCAGAGGCCTTTCACCCAGTCATCACGATCCCCCTGACTGCTGTTAAAGGGGAATTTCGAAACGTGTTTTTGATTAGATAGAGCTCCATTTATTCGTATGCTATTTTGAAAACTCTATGTGCCCAGTACAATAGACGTAGTCATTGGATGATCGGATCACACGCAGAAAAGCGAGGTTTAAAATTGAACTCCCATTGCAGAAGCTGCGGGGACGTTACGGAGAAGGAGACTCTTGAGCACTATATCTGTAAATGTTCGAGTTGGGCAGCTAGACGATTAAGTTTACTGGGTGCTGCTATATTCGACAGCCTGGGGCAGCGGGCCAAAACACTTAAAACTCTTATATTTGTAAATCTTTCACCAGCAGGTAGAAACCTTTCGGAATTTGACAAAGTCCGTGACCCATATTGTAGGCAAAAATGGTTTGCGGAGGACTGTTAAGCTATAATGTGAGCCTATTATGCTCGCTAATTTCGTCAAAGCATATTTTGGCCAACTTTGACGTTTGGCTTTCGAAACAGTTTACCCGGAGTGTTATTTTTGGGTTTATTGAGCAGCCGGAATTCTATATTATTATTAGCGGCCTTCACACCGAGCTTGTTGCTTTGTTGCTTAGCAGTTTTAAATATATTTTGCTTTTGTCAATCCAACGAAAGCTGCTAAGCACCAAGTAACGAAGCACCGCTGTGCCAAGCTTGGCTGTGTGATCGGTAGTTGACATAGGAGCAATCAGCTATTTAAATATCAAAAAGTGAAGCAAAAAAAGTAAATTAATTCATCTTGGTTACAAAATTTAATGTGTCGAAGATATATCCCTCCTTGCTGAAACGAAGCTGATTTGCAAGCGCCAGAAGTACCAAACAAATGGATGCCTATTTATCTTAAATCAAACTTAAACTTATATAAAAAAAAACAATAAATGATTGGCGCGTACACTTCTGTTAGGTGTTTGGCCGAGCTCCTCCTCCTATTTGCGGTGTGCGTCTTGATGTTGTTCCACAAATGGAGGGACCTACAGTTTCAAGCCAACTCCGAACGGCAGATATTTTTATGAGGAGCTTTTTCATGGCAGAAATACACTCGGAGGTTTGCCATTGCCTGCCGAGGGGCGACCGCTATTAGAAAAATGTTTTTTTTTTATTAATTTTGCTTTCACCGAGATTCGAACCAACGACCTCTCTGTGAATTTCGAATGGTAATCACGCACCAACCCATTCGACTACGGCGGCCGCCTTAAACTTAGTCCCAGTATTTTTATTAATTGTTTAAAATTTTTTGTTTCTTGGTTTAAACAATGAAATTTCTATAAATCAGTTGGTGCGGAAGAGTACCAAAACTAATAGAAATAAGCCAAAAAGATCGTTCCCAGCAAAACACATTTGGAAAACTGCCAACTAAAACCAGCAAAGCCAAGAAAATGGTGTAAGTAGCCCTATTGAGTTTTAAAATGACGCATTACCGATGGACAAAGTCGAGGTTAGTCTCCCCATAAGACAGTTTTTGTTTAGCTTTTGAATAACACACAAACGAGGCGCAATACCTAGAAAATGTAACGAGAGTGCGTCTAATTTAAAAATTCCTTTTTTTCTCGGACCCCTGTACTTGTGCCTGTAAGTTCACCTTTCCATCTACTGGGAAGCATTTTTATTTTCTTCTAATTTTCCATATAATTTACGTTCCCGGTGTATATATTTGTATATAACTCGAAAAGTGATGAGAACCCCATTATGGATTATTGGGCATAATCGAAGCTTTTATTTAAAACGAAATACGAACAAATCTGATACCCTACGTTTTTTTCAAAAATTAGCAAACAATATTTTTCCACAAATTTTCTACAAAAAATATTATGTTTCCTAGAATAATTTTTTTTTTAAGTCAAAAAATGAATATAAAATTTTTTTTTACTAGGTGGCTGAGCTCTTTCAGTGTGAGCTTTCTTAATAGCGCTTACGAAATAGCACCGAAAACATTTTTACGTCATGAGACATACAAAAATTTGTTGCTATTTCACTTACTTTCCTTAAAGTAATGAAAAATAATGAGCCCTTAACTTATACCTGCGTTAAATAATCATAGCTCAGAGGTTTATTGATAAGTTTAGACAATTTGGTTCCTTGTTTGTTACCTTCAATAATTTTTTTCATGAACATTTAGTACAATCTAGTACCATTTGTGGAACCACAAATAGGGGGAGGGTCTCGGCCAAACACTCAAAATGGGTGTATGCGTCAATTATATATGTAAACATATTATATATATAGTGCAATCTCTTACAAAACTATTTAAGTTTAAGCTTCAAACCTTTCGCAAATTAAAAAAAAACAAATTGAACAAATTTTATCAAAATTTCATATTTCAGATTTCACAGAATTTTAGAAAAAACTCGGGTATGCAGTTTTATAGCCTATTAAATTTCGGTGTTGCAAAGTGCATACTTAAAGTGGCTCAAAAACAGCTTTGATGCATTTGTTATACGGTGAACGGCCGCACAGTACCGCCAGAAAAAAAACTATCAAAAATCAACGCAGTTTTTTAGGCGCTTCAGACATGCGTTCTATTACACTAAAATTCAATGAGATATAAAACTGCGCACCCGAAATTTTGTTTAAATTCGAATTAAAAAGTGGGTAATTTTGATGATTTTCGTTTTTATTTTTTGTTTAATTTATGGTACACCAAGTTTGAAACTTGAATTTATGTGCGCTTTGAAGCGTATTCAACAATACTTTTCACAAAATATTACTTAAAATTAAAGAAGAAATAAGTAAATTGTCAAAACTTGTCAATAAGTCCTAGAACCATGCTTAGCCATTGAACGCTACATATTTTAAGGCATTCGTTGAGGTTACGTATACGCCACGACCAAAAGTGTAATCGTAAGATGGAAGCAAGCTTGAGAATATTTTATTTTATATTAATTGGAAAGAATTTGAAAGGCATTTTTGCGTTTTTGTGATTTATGCGTGACTATTTTTTGGTATAGTTCGACATATACTGTGCAAATGATTTATAATATACTATGTTTCAAATAGTATTTTTCTGATATCGGTGTCCTTTCGGCAAGCGTGAATTTCTACCATTCTCATTAAACCAAAAACAAATATTATCATATTTTTTTGAGGAAGTACATCAAGGTAAATTGTACTAATTGTGTAAGAAGCTCGAAATAACAAACGACCTAACTGATCTGACTATGCCAGCGTGTTCCAGGCAGAACTGTTAGCGATCAGAGAAGCATGCCAATCACTAAAACTCTACAAGGAAGTTGGTGCAAGAGTAGCTATCTTCTCAGACAGTCAAGCAGCTATAAAGGCCTTGGACTCCAACTCCATTTCATCCAAACTAGTCTTACAGTGTAGAGAGGAGCTGGAAATGCTTAGTCATTGGCTTGAAATCACTCTGATATGGGTTCCCGGGCACAGAAACATATGGGGTAATGAGATAGCGGATGAGCAAGCAAGAAAAGGTTCGACACTAGAAATAGCACAGGGGTAGCAGTCTCCACCCCACTCAACACATTAAAAGCATCCATTGCTTCACACTATCATGATTTAGCCGAAAGAAGATGGAAACAACTTACTGCATGTATTACAACAAAGAACACATGGCCGTCATACGAAACGAATGATCTGTTAAGATGCTCTCGGCCAAACGTATCACGCAGCACTGCAACCCTTACGGGCCACTGGAAAGTAGGGAATTATGCAGCTAGACTCAATCTACCCTTCAATTCTGTCTGCAGAAGCTGTCAAGCGGAATGAGTGAAGGAAAGTCTTTTCCTCTACTTATGTGAATGTCCAGGGCTAGCAAGGGCACAACTCCGCTCCTTTGGTAAGTCTTTCTTGCAGCAAATTAATGAGAGCTCAGACATCGAGGTAAAGAATTTGCTGCTATACTTGGACCTCACACAATGGATCTTTAGAACAACAAACAACAAAAAAAAAAAAACAAACATCATTATACGAGGACGGTGGTAGTTAAACGGTGCTGGTCACTAATTAGTTGCTGGTCACTTCAACAACAACAAGAACGACCTAACAAAACGTACTTGGTTGCCCTACCTAAGCATAAATAGGTAAATCTATTATTACTACTAAAAATACATTCATATTCACACTTCAAAACTAAATTTACTTAAAAAATTATTCACATACCCCACTTATAAGCACCAACTGGTAGATCCTCTATATCTACTTACATAGACCCTTTCCTATTTACGACAAACTAATGGTGACTCAATAACAAATCAATTCATGCAAAGCTCAGGCTCTACAGTAAATAGCAAATATGTTTGTATGTGCACAATGAATCATACAAATACACATAATTACATATATTGTTGTTAGACACAAAGTGCAATTACCAGTTCGTATACGCTGCAACAACACCAATGAAGTCATGTATCTTCAAACCTTGATTGTTTGTAAGTGAATTTATCCTACATACGACTATGTATGTGTGCGCTGGTGCTAGCGCTTGCATTTGTGTTGATAGCACAAGCAAGCTAATCAGATCAAATACATGTGCTCTTATAACTATGTGTAACCCTATTTGCTTGGCAATCTACATACGCCGAGCGAGGAAGCAAAGAGAAATAAGTGAACTGCATTACAAGCCAGTCAGCCAGCCAGCCAGCCAGCCAGCCAGCCAGTTGCGTAAAGTGGGCACTAAAGCTCAGTAAAAACAACAGCAGTGGCAACAGCTATGCTCTATTGACCCGAACAGCAGCATCGCACTTAAAACAAGCACACTTAATACAAACAAATATACAAATACCACAATAAATAAGTGTGTGAGTTGGGGAATTTGCATATGCAAACTTACAAAAGCTTACATTCTTTTATGATCACAAAAATGCCCACTTGTAAATCTGTTCTACATACTCAGCTGACTGAGTACCGTTATACCGTTATTGGGATCTACATACTACATATTTACAACAACAACTATTAGTGAATGACAATCACTTCTGGTATGGCAGCTTGTAAATGTTGGCATACAAGAGTGTCTCTGTATATGCACTTATGAGTATATGTATGTAAGTAGCTTAGGATGGATCGATTATGGTGGAAACACAGTGAACAATATGTAATATAAGAGCGATTCCATGTCAAGAGATTCTAATATTGTGATCATTACCGAAAGTTTTTCTTGAAAATTGGTTTATTGGTAAACTTGAGTATGATAAGAAGTATAGCAAAATAATAGTAAAATTAAAAATCATAATTTTCAGATTTCTTGAATGCTAAAAATTTTGTAGTATAGTTTTTCTACAATCAAATATCTTCAGCCATTTTTTTAGTTTTCATTTTAAATTAATTTAAATTTTTGTTGTAAATTTTTTTAGGACTAATATATATTCGAAAAAATGTTTACCATAAGTCAACAAATTTAATTATTCTGTTCAAAACAGCTTTTTTCCCAACATTTTTTCTTGATACTATTCCCTATTTCTGTTCTCTTGCTAAAAACTGAGACACCTATTTTTTGATTATTAGTTTTATTTGTATTTAATATCAAAGTCCCGAGTATGGGACTATCCTATCCTGGAGCAATGAGATCTCAAAATTAAAGGAAGAAGCCAGATCAAATTTCAATCTCAGCTACTCAACAGGTAATTGGCAGTTGTATGGAGAAAGTCGGAGACAATACAAGAAGGCAATCAGGGCCGCCAAGAAAGAGAGCTGGAGAGATTTCTGTTCTTCTATCGAATCTACCAGAGATTCTGCGAGACTTAGCCGTATGTTGTCCAAAGATCATTCAATGTCTCCTTGGGTCAAGAGACCGGATGGTACTTGGACTTCTACGGCAGAAGAATCTCTACAATTTCTTTTAAATACTCATTTTCCGGGATGTAGCGCTCATGACAGTGATGTTGGGAGAATCCGGCGGAGCCGATATGACCCACAGCATCTTGTCGATGCAATAGTTACGAAAGAGAAGGTGGCATGGACAATCAAATTATTCTCATCTTTCAAATCTCCAAGCCCTGATGGGATATTTTCTAAGATGTTACAGGAAACTCTTCATAGTATTCTACCATGGCTAATGGAAATTTTCAAAGCGTGTCTGAACCTAGGTTATATTCCAAACTGCTGGAAGTTGTTAGAGTCTTCTTCATACCAAAGGCTGGTAGAAAAGAACATGAATCAGCGAAGGACTTTCGGCCAATCAGTCTGTCGTCCTTCCTGGTAAAAACTGTTGAACGGCTTTTAGATATGCACATTAGAAGCTCGGTGGAGAGCTCTAGTATTTCAATTGCACAATATGCTTACCTCAAAGGCAAATCGACGGAGACTGCGCTTAACGAGGTAATACGAACAATAGAGGGGGCTCTAGTAAACAAACAGTATACCTTCGGCTCAAATATGAACGAGACGTTATCAATAAAACGGTCCGCGGATGACATATGGCAAAAATAAATTTATTGTTTTTTGGTAGGACTGTTATAAGCTTACATCGCAAATTTCAGCGTGATATGTCACACAGTTTGTTTTCTGTGCTACTGTAAACAAGTCAAGCTCGAGTGTGTTCTTCGAACTTCACGATGGAAATTCAAGTTGAACAAAGAATAAAACTTAATAGAGGTGGGGTAAAAGCGTTGGCGTACGCTAATACAATCAGTGGGATCATTCAAAGGACATTAGGCGAGCTTAATTCTTGGGTCACAGGTTGTGACCTAAGTTTATACCCACGTAAGACAGAACTCATGCTTTTTACCCCCAATTTTATAGTATGGTTCTGTAGTTTGGTGGAAAGCTCTAGGGTCATGTCAGTCTATTATTGCAACAAACTCAGTTAACCTCGGTGAGAACTGGCTACATTGTCCCGACGGTAACATTCAATTGAAATTTTGCCACTCTCTTTCCATCTAAGAAGGAATAAGGGATTCTCACTAAACAACTTTGACACAACAGTCTGTACAGGTGGTTCTAAACTTGATTGTGGTGTAGGAGCTGGTATATATTCTCATAGACTTAAAGTTGAAAAATCTGTGCGTCTTCCTAATGCCTGCAGTGTCTTATAGGTGGTAGTACTGGCAACTTGGGAAGCTTGTAGGCTACTAATCGTAGATTTCTCTTTTAGTTGCAATATCGCTATTCGTACGGATAGCCAAGCTGCAATCTAGGCACTGGACTCAGCTACAACAACCTCTATGGTGGTGGAACAAAGTAGGCTTAGCCTTTCCTTTACCATAATATTACCTTAATCTTGGTGCCGGGACATCGGAATATTGAATATTACAAAAAAGCAGATAAACTGGCAAGAGGAGTACCTGCCATGAATAACGCTCTTGCAGAATCACACCATTAGGTGCAGTCAAGAGCACAATTTCCCAAAAATACCTCCGAATCGCTGACTGTAGGTGGAGAGACCAGACGAACACCTGCAATCTCAAACAATCGTCAATATTGTTAAACATGAAACGACGGGACGCCTAGAGACTAACTGCAATCATAACTGGCTTTCGGTCTGCCGAAGAACAAAACAGCCAAAATGGGTATCCCTCACAACACATACTGTCACAGTTGTAAACAACCGGAGAAAAATGATACAATCTTCCATTTCTTCTGTGAACACCCTGCCCTATGGAAGTACAGAATGTTAACCCTGGGCCAACCGCTGTTTGAGAATCTCGAACAACTGTCTGGCTTAGATGTCAACAACGTAATAATGTTCTTAAACCGCACAGACTGGATACGGTCATGCCGTAAATAACTGGTAAACAAGTTGGCAACGAGGATGTGGCAACAAAATGATGCGGAAGCACTAGTTGTATTCTGGAAGAATCACCACTCAAACCAACCAACCAACCCGGGTATGGGGAATAGAACTGCAACTCAAAAAATCTGTATGAAAGCATGCAGAACCTTATAAAAAACTAGTGAAACAGTTTGAGACTCTATGCCCAAAATAGGGTGACACCGTCATCTCCGGTCAAGCGCCGCCAACGCTTTAAAAAAAATCACATTTCCGTATATTAGGTTTAAAATGTATGCAGAGCGATATTATTCAATGTCCTCTTTTGATTTCCCTTTGGAAACATCCAAGAAAGTAAAGCCTAAAGCTCATTAACAGCAACAAAAACAAATATATTTAAGTTCTTTTTTGTACGTAAAGACATTTTGTGTTTATAATAAAATTTTAACATGTCTTAAATTTTGGAAGGACTTAATATTCTACTGTACTTATTGCGTAAATCTTATTAAACTAAATAAAACAAAGCATTGAATGAAAAATTATTGACTCTGCTTAAGTATTTAAATTTGGGTGAATGCAAATGATGAATTTTTCACATAATTTTTTAGTTTTCTTTTTATGTGGCTCTTCAGTTAAGTAGCTACCATATGCTTTCTTAATAATATATATGTACTTATAAGCGGTGCTCACACATCTTCTATATGTGGAGTGTTTCTTAATATTTTGGCTAGAAATGCCTACAAAATGGGACCTACAGTTTTTTGCCGTCACCGAACGGTGGCTTTTGTTTTCATGAGGGCCTTTTAATGGCAAAAATACACTTGGAGGTTTGCTATTGCCTGTCGAGGGGCGATCGCTATCAGAATAAACGGTTTTGCTGTCATTTGCTGTTTCATGCCTAAGGTATCACTCTCGGGCGTTTCCGAATGATAGTGACCTACCAACCCTTTCCCAATTTAGAGGAAATTGGCGTTTGGTAATTTTTATTATGAACATTCCGTATATTGCAATAAAATGTTGCAAAACATAACCTTGCGATCAAAGCTACCAGACTTAAACTACTATTTGACAGGGTCCGACACTCGAAGTGTAACCAATTAAAAAGGCTATAAATTTAGATTGGAAAATTACTTTTATTCAATTAAAATTAAAAAATGTGTGAAAATAATACAAAATTAAGAATTATTTTACTTTTGCTCGATATGACCACCATTTGCCTTGACTATTGTCTTGAGATGGTCCAAGAACGAATCGCCAGCTGTCCGAATGTGACTTGAAGGTATTTTGGCCCACTCGCGGGCAATTGCTTTCTTCAGCGCCTCGAGACTGGCAAATCTTTTAGCTCGGGCCTTGTTCTCCAAAATGGCTCAAAGAGAATAATCCATCGGATTCGCGTGTGGTGAATTTCAGAGCCATTGTGTGGACGTTATGAAGCTCGGCACGTTATTTTTTAGCCATTCTTGGTTCACTCGAGCTTTGTGAGATGGTGCCGAGTCCTGTTGAAACTTCCATGGTCTGCCACCGAAATGTTTGTCTGTCCATGGCTTCAAAGCAACCTCCAGAATACTTTCCCGAAAATATTTCACTTTTACCTGAATGCCTGGCTAGATGACGATTGCAGAGCGCCCATCTGCGTTTACAGCGGCTCAAACCAGTACCTGTGGTGGGTGCTGCCTCCTAGTGGCCAATCGATGACTCAAATTCTCGTATAAACTGTCGGTCAAATAAACCGTATCGCTTTGGGATTTGTAAGGCTTGTGTGGATCTTGTAAGGCTTGACTTTGAGATCATTCTTCAGTATGCGGCGGATGCTACTGTTAGATATTTCCAGTTCTTTCGCCATTTGGTTGGCACTTTGTCGGCGACTACACTCAAGTCGCTTCTTCACTTTTTGAACCATTTCATGTAACGTTGCAGTCTTTTGACGACCACCTCCATGACATTTCGCGATGCTACCAGTATCCTTGTAACAAGTGATGGTGCGATAAACAAAAACTTTATTTACTTATGGTGGTTGAGCTCACGAACAATCGGTGGTTGTGATTTTCCAGGTAAATATAATGCCATCACTCTATTGCGTTGGAAATCAATTACTGATTTTTTTTCTTGCTTTTACTTTTGGAAAAATGCTTCCTCGGGCGCTTGTAAATAATACTTTGGACTGTCATTTAGCCAACTAACGGACTGCTGATGCCCGGTCTGAAATTGGTTACACTTCGAGTGCCGCACCCTGTACTTTGCAGATGAAATAGAGCGATTAAATATATATTTTGAAATGCAAACAAGCGGTATTTTTAAGAAGGCGATGCCTTACAAAAATTTAATTGTCAGCCTATTCGTCAATTCTATACCAGTTAAAGAACTAATTAGCTCACTCATCACAACAATAGCCTGAATCGTTGAAGATCGTTGAGATATTCCAGCTTACATAAGGAATGTTTAGGAAAATTGTTAAATTTACTCCAATGAGTATAATAACTAATTGACTTTTTAACCTTCTAGGTTAGGCTGTAAATAAAAGATGTTAGTGAGGAATGAGATGTTCATAATGAAGAAGAAAAACTAGATGATGAATTTAGCACGGTTTTTGAAGCGCTGGATAAAGGAAATAAAAACAATTTTTACCGTCCATTTTTTATCATTTGCTTATTAATTATTACATTAGAAACTAACCCAAAAAAATTAAAATTCACAAAATTATTCGCATTCAAAGAAGGGGTCCAAAAAAAGGGGGTATTCTGGCGTGGCGCAAGACTCCCACCCTCCTGGTGATCTGAAAAATAGAAACCATACGGATTCTTACTTACTGTAGATGCCGGTATTGAATGAGCCTTGGACAAGTTTACAAAAATTTTACCCACAATATGGCGGTTGTTTAACAAAATATTTTCCTGCTTATTTTTTCAACAATTTCAATTTTTAAAAAATACTAAATGAAAAGTTATATTTTCAAGCTAAAGCCATCCGATGAAGGACTGTATAAAGAACATGCTCCCCAAAGTAAATTGGTTCATTAGAATTTGAGATATACTTAGCGCCAACTCGAAAAAAGAAGTTTTGATAAAAACGCGTTTAAAGCTTTCAGACTAGATGGATTGGAACCGATGCTATGTCACCAAAGAGGCAATAACTCATGAAATAATATGAATTTAAGAAAATTTCTCAATGACATATTCTTGAATGTCTAAACTTTGAAAATATGTTAAACAATTTTTTTTTGATTTTGCAAAATTCTACCTACAATACGTCCTTAACCCATTAGAAGTCACCGTACTCATTTAAGTACAGCTATATTTCTTGTCATAAATTCCATAACTCGTTAGGTGTGCGTGGGGTACTTTATTATTTTACTTTATTGTAAGACCCTTTAAGTGTATTCATAAATAATAAGTTGGTAGTGCGACATTTTTCATTAAAAAGTGCCAGTTGAAGTTGTGTTTTGGAAACGTCATTGAGGTAAGTAAATAATTTTAGAATTTTTCAAGTAATTAGTGCTTTTAAGTGTAGTATTTTGATTTATTTTGATGCATTAGATGTAAAAGAAAGATTTTAAAAACTGTTTAATAAATTACATATTACTAAAATAAAACTAGAATCTTGTAAATGTGACTGTACTCAGTTGAGTACACTGACAACATACATAACCTAAAATTACTGTTTTTTTTCAGTTACTTTGCAATGAAGAAACAGCGATTTACAGCTCAAACTAGTTACCGTGGGCTTCAGGAAGCTATCGAAGCTTTGTTACAGGATAGCGAAGATGACGAATGTACCTTGGCTATCATACCGCCTGATCCAAGTGCATTGACTGATGAAGAGGAGGGTGCTGACGAGGATATGGCGGCATTTACTATACCGCAAGACGTACCTGGTACTATTGAGGTAATTCGAGAGGATAATGGTAGCGAGGATTCTATGCACAGTGACAGTGATGATGAACCACTTGCGTCAAAAAAAAGACGGCTTGATGCTACCCGCCAATCTTCTTCGATTTTGAACCCAATCTGGCGCAAATGTACCCCTTCATATTCTTTGACTTTACAGAATTCAACAGAAGTCTCTGATAAGAAAAGTGCTATTAGGGAAGAACTAGAGGGCCTCAACCCTGTACAAATATTTGAAAAGATGATGGACAATGATATTATCGATATGATCATTTCTAATAGCAAACTATACGCTAACCAAAACAATAGACACGAGTTTCAACTAGATTTCACTGATGTTAAAAAGTTTTTTGGGATTTTGATATTATCTGGCTACCACAAGCTACCTCGAGAACCAATGTACTGGTCATTAGATGAAGACATAGGTGTAGAATTAGTCAGCAAAGCCATGTCAAGGCATAGGTTTCGTGATATAAAAAGAAACGTTCATCTTGTAGATAACGACGCAGCAGCTACATCAAACGACAAAATGTTCAAAATAAGACCTTTGGTAGATAAACTTATGCAGAAGTTCTTGCAGTGGGGAGTGTTTCATGATCGTATCTCTATCGATGAATCAATGGTGAAATATTATGGCCACCATCCCGCCAAACAGTTTATTCGTGGGAAACCAGTTCGTTTTGGATACAAAAATTGGGTAGCAGCTAGCTCGACCGGATATTGTTACTCATTTGATTTTTACTGTGGAAAATCGCAATCGCCAACTTCTGATCCTTTGGGTTCTCGCGTAGTCAAAACTTTGTTAGAGAAACTGAACTGTACCTCAGCTAATCATGAAGTTTTCTTTGACAACTTTTTTACGAGCTACGACCTTTTACTAGAATTGAGAAGCCTAGGTTACCGTGCTACAGGAACTGTACGAGAAAATAGGACGAAAAAATGTCCCTTGAAAAGCACAAAGGAAATGAAAAAGTTAGATCGTGCTACTTACGACTACAGATTTGACAAGAAAAGTGAAATATTACTGGTAAGATGGAAAGATAATAGTGTGTGTACCATGGCAACTAACTACGATACCATCGAACCTCTCGGAACTGTCAAACACTGGTGTCCAATCAAAAAGGAGAAGATAGGCGTAGCCGTACCACGTTTGTTCCAAACTTATAATAAAAATATGGGAGGTGTTGATGAACTTGACCAGTCTGTCTCATTATATAGAATTGCTGTCCACGGAAAAAAGTGGTGGTGGATGTTATTTACATATATGATAGATATGGCTGTTTCTAATGCCTGGCGTTTACATGTAATGTGTAATGATAATCCTATGGATCAGCTCATGTTCCGACGTCACATTGCACGATTTTATTTACACCAAGGTGAACAAAAAAAATCAAGGCAAGCTGCATCAATTGTCGAAGGGCTGGCTCAAGATGGAGTTGGACATTATCCCCGCAAAATTGAAAAACAGCTGCGGTGTGTAGTTTGCAGTTCAAGAGTGCGTTGGCAATGTAAGAAGTGCCTGAAAACACTGTGTGTTGAAAAAGGGTGTTTCGAAAATTTTCATACTTAGGCGGTCAGTGTACTCAATTAAGTACACCCCCATATTTTCGTGAAAAACAAAATTTTCCATAATTTTTTCGATTTATGTTTTCCTCTGTACTTACTATAATATGAAAATAAACAACATTTTAAAAAAATATTTTTAGTTTTCATTTGACTTCTAATGGGTTAATACCTACATATAAGGCGAAACAATAAATCCGGAAATGACATTAATACAAATGCCTTCTAAATGTATGCTTTGATAGTGATACTAAATTAAAGAAACGTGTTAACTCTGTAGTAGGATGAACCGTATCCAGACGATCGATAACTTGATATGATTTAGTGCACATAAAAAATGTTTGCCTGTATTCGTAAACCCAATATATAGACGAAAATTCTACATTATCAATGAGGTAAATTTGAATCCGTTGTACTACTACGTTTCATTTTAATGATCAGTTGAACTTCAGATAGTAGAAGGGAGGTTGGAAATTAATGATTTCTTGTTATTTAGAGTATTCGTTATTAAAAAATTTTTAAATAAATATGTAAAATGAATATCAGAACGAAAATAACAGTCAACATGTTAAAAAAGGATAAAAACCACATAGTATAATGATGTATAAATAAAGATAGAGGGTAAGGAATATTTAAATAATTAATATAAGGTAAAGAATAAAGCACACACCTAGGGATAATGGAGGCATACAGAAATTGATAAAGCAAACTAGATAAAGATAAAGATTAGCATCACAAGAGATCATTCAGGTCCCAATGCTAGATCTCATCGTAATTAATGAAACCAGTCCAGCAGATGGGGTTGTTATATACATTCAAGAAAATATAGAAGAATCTACTGTAATAGTTAATATAGGTAAAATAAGTGCATTGTATACCGACATTACATGTGAAAATAATATAAAAATCGCATTTACTTCTATATATAGATCTCCGAGCACTGATAAAAAAGAGTTTATAAATGATTTAGATAACTATCTTTTAAAAAATAAAAAATTAAAAAATCATTTTATTATTGGGGACATAAATATTGATATTAGCCAAAAAAATGTATTACTAAGCAATAAAGGCAATTTAGAACCCCTCGATCTATATATAAATTCTATGTACGCTAATGAATTTAAGCCATATGTTAACGGTATAACAAGAGCAAACAAGAACGGGGGCACTTGCATAGATCATATTTTCGGCAAAATCAGTAAAAAAGTAAATGATATCTCAACCATCATATATAAAAACAATATTTCAGATCATTATTGCACTTTTCTTACTATTGGTTTAAAAATAAAAAATATTTCTGTTAATAAAGTAACCACAAACGTTTTAAATTATGAAAAACTTTATAAAATAGCTAAAAAAATTGATTGGAATCTATTTGATTATATGAATGATGCAAATGAAATGACTAATCTATTTATTGAAAATATACAATATATCATGCACAGAGCAACCAATGTTAAAAGAAAAAAAAATAATACTAATAATAATATTAAAAGAAGTAAATGGATAACGCAAGGTCTAGTTATTTCATGCAATACAAAAGAAATGCTCTACAATTTTTGGAGAAAAAACCCTAATGATGAAAAAAGTCATACATTATACGTAAAATATAATAAATTATTAAATAAACTACTAAAAATTGCAAAATATAATTATGAAAGAAATTGCTTAAACAATCTAAAATCTAATAAGCAATTTTGGAATTATATAAATAATAAAATAAACTCTAATAAAAAGAAAAATAAAAAAAGCTCAATTGATTACTTACTCATAAGAAATGAAAAAGTAACAGAAAAAAAAGATATAGCTGATAAGTTTAATACTTACTTTAATAGTGTAGGCACAGAAATGGCAAATAAAATCAAATATACAGGTGAAAAATGTGGTAAAAAAAGGGTCTTGATTAAAAATTCAATATTTTTATTTCCTACTCATCCAGATGAAATAAAAAAAATAATAAAATTATTAAAAAATGATACAGCAGCCGGAATAGATGAAATTCCAACAAGCGTATTAAAAAAACTAAGTAATTTCATTATAAAACCTCTAGCTAGCATTATCAATATATGCTTAGAAACAGGAGTTTGTCCTGATCATTGTAAAAAAGCAATTATAATACCAGTTCACAAAGCTAAAGAAAAGTATTTTGAATTTAATTATAGGCCAATATCATTAATTTCTAATGTAGCTAAAATATTTGAAAAAGTAGTGCATAAAAGATTACTTTCCTTTCTTAACAAATATAACGTGTTAAATAAAAATCAATATGGCTTTCGCCAAGGAAAATCAACAAAAGATGCATTAGCTCATTTTGCTGAATATATATATAAAAATCTTGATAATAGTAAACCAATTATTGCAATATTTTTAGATTTAGCAAAGGCTTTTGACACGGTTGACCACAAAATTCTAATACAAAAATTAAGCGATATTGGTATCCGTGGAATCGCCTTGAATCTTATAAAGAATTATCTTACTGGCAGAACACAATGTGTAAAGGTAGATGGTATTGTTAGTAGTGAAATGATTGTGGATATTGGAGTCCCTCAGGGGACAGTATTAGGACCTTTATTATTTTTGATATACATAAATGAAATATATAGTGCTGTACAATTTAGCCAAAAAAACCCTCACAATATAATATCGTATGCTGACGATACAACCATTCTTATAAGTGGCGATACTTGGGAGGATGCTGAATTAAATGCAAATTTAATTGCAAATAAAATATTTACTTGGATGTGTCAAAACAAGTTATCTGTGAATATTAATAAAACGGTATTTCTAACTTTTGGAGTTTATAAAGATTCTGCACCTGCAAATATTAATATATTTATGCATAATCATGATTCTAAGAGTAAATGTAACTGTATTCCAATAACACGGGTTGAAAGCACTAAATATCTTGGCATTTTAATCGATTACAAGTTAAAATGGGATCTTCAAATTAATTATTTAATAAAGCGAAATAGATATTTAATCTTTGTTTTTGCCAAATTAAAATATATATTAAACAAAGAACAACTATTAACTATTTATTATGCCCTATTTGAGTCAGTCACCTCTTACGGTATCGTTGCTTGGGGAGGTGCGTACAAATCTGAACTAAATAGGATTGAATTAGTACAAAATAAAATATTAAAAATAATATTTAAGAGCAAACAAAACTCAATAACAGATAATTCCTTAAAGATTAACAACATTCTTTCGATAAAAAAGTTGTTCTACTTTACAGCTTTAATACAAAATTACAATAACTTAAAGAATTCTTTTCTATCAAGGATAATAAATACTAGAAATAGACAAATTGAGCACATAAAATGTAAATTACGTATTGGTTCAAAATGTTACATAAACCATAGCATTAAAATATTTAATCAGCTTCCAAAGAGGTTAAAAGCCTATGATGTAATTAACGACAAAATAAAAAAGATATAAAAATCTGGTTAACAAAAACTAATTTACACCTATGATATTTGTTAATATCGCGCTATTTCATTGTAAAATAAAAAAAGAAAATTATTTTATGTTCTTCATAGAACCGATAGATATAAGCAAGTTTGTTGTTAGTTAGTTAGTAAGTCAAATGTATGTTACGTATGTTACATACAAAACTTATTTTGTTAAATGTTATATTTAGTTTGTAAGATTGTCATTATAAATACTACTAGCCTACGAACAGACTTTTAATAGTCTCTGTAGGACTTACAGTTTATTGTAAATTATAATGTATTATTATACTAGTAATAAAATAAATTCAAATTCAAATTATAATTAGGTAAGGATAGAAATAAATGCAAAGCAGCAAAATTCAACAGAAGGTAAAGATAAAATTAAAGTTGAATATTAAAACTAAAGGGATTTCCAATAACAGGTGTTAGGTGTTAAACATGAGAGATGATTAACGATTTTGTATGGCCGGAATTGGATGGTATTGATCTGGACAACGTTTATTTTTGATCTATTATTGATCTTTTACGGGAAAAGTTTCCGGGCCGTGTTAACTCTCGAAGAGGTGATTACAATTGGCCACCGAGATATTGTGATTTAACACCTTGTGACTTCTTTCTTTGGGGCCACGTGAAAGATAAGGTCTACGCCAACAGCCCGTGATCGATTCAAAACTTCAGATATGGAATTCGTAATGCTGTCGAGTCAGGGCAGTCAGTTTGCAATTCGGTTATGGAAAATTTCATGAAAAAGATATTGTCCTGTAAGCGTGGTCCTGGTGGTAATTTTCCAGATGTTATTTTAGTTCCTTTTTATAACGAAATAAGCATCCGATCACTTATATTAAAAAATAGCATTTTTCTTTGAATATCAAAATAACACCTCTTATTGGAAAACTCTTTAGATTACAGTCGTGCTATTGGTAGATTTTTTACTTATGGACAATATTAGTATATTGCACTACTATTACTTTTCTTAAACTTAAATTTTTGCCAATTAATAATTATAGAAGATTTTAGTCGAAATCATCGTAAGCAAACTAATCTTTTTCGCATTTTTTTACTTCGTCAATTGCGTGTTATAAGGCGTTAAAAATAAAAACTTTCAAGATTAGAAGCAAGGTTGCGATATTTACGCTCCTGTGCAGACAACGAGAAATACGAGTTAACGAGGAGAACAAATTATAATTACTACAAAGATATTTTCCACCGATCGTCATATTTGTACGGCTTACATTTATTTCGACTTACAAATTAGCGAAAGTTCGCTGTACGGGTATTTTAATTGCATACTCCCAATTAACAAAATGTTTACAAAACTAAATACCAATTTCCATAGAATGGCCCATATAACTCTCTATATGGACCACCTTGTATGAGTATATATGTATTCCTGAGCGCCTCCATTAATGCGTACGAAAACATGCAATCTCATGCGTTAGGTAAGCCGAACTAAACAAATGAAGCAAATTAGCTCAACAGCACAATGGGGGGCTTGTAAGCGTACTCCAATGACTAGTGTAAGCAATTTTACTCGACTCTAATGGCTGCATGTAAACATACAAGCACACAAAATTTATATCGCTTGGTCAACTACAGCTACTAAGCTTGTCAGCCTACACATTTGTTTGTATGTATATTAGCAGGCATTTAGCCACTATCCAGTCCATCGTTTTGTCCGTAACAAATTACTACAAATTGTTGTTGTTTTTGGTACTTGTAGGTGGTGTAGGTACCCTGCAGGGAAAGGCCAAGCTAGTGTGGATGCGTTCTAGCTGAGATACTGACATTTAATGGAAGAAATCTTATTAGTTCCTCATTGACTAGAACAATAGCAATTGTAAGATGGGAAATTTATATGTAAATTAATAGATTTGTTTTTGGATAAGAAAGTTTAAGACTCGTCTACGAACGCACCAGTGCATCACGGTAATTACAAGATTATGTGTAAGCAGATACTGATGAATACATTTATTTGAAAATCCCTTCATCCAAGTCTATCAAATAAAGGTAACAATTAATTAATATTTATTGGCACGTCAGTATCAGGTATCGCTTCGGTATCTAAAAATCGAAAACACTTCAGTTGGATAAATAAACGTTTTTTCCCCAAATCAGAGCCATCGCAGAAAATTTCTCGCAGAAACAGCAATCCAGAGGTCCTGGCAAATCTAAGATCGACAAAAAATGGGGATTCAAGCCACAGGTCGTTCTCGCCTTTCACGCTTTTTCCACCGCTGCAAAAGTGCAATCGAGTTAAAAGAGGTTATCTCTCAAGGGACATGCTAGAATTGCAGTGAGTGGAAAGTATGCACCGAAGCTTGATGGAATCGGGAGCTGGAGCAGGGGTTTTGTTTTAATCAGCCAAATTATCTATTTCCTTAAAATTACCGTATACTAGTAGTTTTTTCAAGCAGAAGTTTTGGCGAGGCTGCAGACAAGCAGAATTCTTAGGTGGGCAGGAGGAGATGTTGACATTCTTTCCGATAGCCAGATTCAAACTGGTCAACTTTTCTATCAAGGATATTAAATATGTTGGGTGTGAAAGTAACAATTCTCTGATCAGGGTTCCAAAACGTAGAAGCCAGGAAGGACTCAACTGGATTGATATCAAAGGCCTCCCACCAGGTCATTGGCATCCACCTGACTGTTGTTAAAGGGGAATTGCTAAACTTATTTCTCAGGAAGACGCAGGATAGTTGGAACTCTATTTCTTCGTGTGCTATTTCGATAATCTTTTGGCACCAGTGCAATAGGTGCAGGACGCAGAAAGTCCTCGGGAGTCCCATTCATTCAATTTGTAGCTCTGTTTACCGGTCATTGGATGATCGGCACATACGCAGAAAACCTAGCAGTACTTTTCAGAGAAGGAGACTGTTGAGCACTTTCTGTGTACCTGTCTGAGTTGTGAAACGATTAAGTTCCCTGAGGATTCCGTTCTTCGACAGCCTGGGGCAGTGCTCCAACCTAGAGCCCATAAATCTTCTGCTTTCATCGGTAGCGTGGAACAGTGCTCGAACCTAAGTCCCATCAACCTTCTATGTTACATCAATAGCCCTGGTTGGTTGTAGATATCTGATATTGGAGGTCTTATAATGGTCTGGTTGTGAATGTGATGGGTGTGAATGAGAATGAATGGATGGAGCTAGAAAGGACGGGTTTCCAGTCTCTGATTCTTCGTAGCAGGGAGCCGGAAAGGTCTAGTTTCCAGTTCCCTTAATGCTTCCGTTATCTCTCGCAACGATTGTGTACGATTTTTTTTATGATGTAATTGGCCGTACTGAAAGTCGGAATGGCCGGGATTCCGTTGCCTTCGTGGACGGACCCTCGTGTGAGATGAGATAATCAAGAGAGTGCGCACATGAAGATGTTTTTTTTCTCAATCGCGTGTGACCTTCATTCAGAAGTACATTTCGGGCTAGTTTATTGGGATGGTCTTCAAGCTTTTGTAGTGAAAAGTGAACTGGCAGTATTTTACTCATAGTTCACAACTAGCGTTTTTCTCTGCGGGGTATGTACGTATATACGTATGTATGTATATCGCCTTTTATTTGCATGCGTGTATTTGTGTGAGTGAGTGGCACTCTATCTTCTTTGTGGTGCATTTATAGCAATTTTAACTAATTGGAAATACCAAACATTCACACACACATTCTGAGAAAATCACTTATAGTGTTTTTCTTTGCTGCCTTCGTGGTGACTTACCTACATGCATATATCGATTTGCATACTTATGCACTTACATGCAAGCATTCATGCATACTGGTTTTGCTTTGTTTTTACTATTTGCTGTGTGCATTTATGCATTCACGAATATCTGTTTTCACTTTTGTCTAATGTAAATCTCTGTCTATCAGAAAGCATTGATTTCTTGCTAAATAGGAAATTGAAAGAAATATATTGGTTGGATGGAATTGTGCATAAGAATGTTTGTGAGTTTCTATGTATTGGCAGATTACGTCATCCCATAAATGGGCTAAACTTTAAAGCGCAAACAAATAACTCGAATAATCAATTGGTTATATATGTAAATGTATATGTAAATATATATACATACATATAGATAATTGGCTCTTACACCCATTCAAGGTGCTTGGCCGAGCATCTCCTTTTATTTGTGGTGCGCGTTAACTTTAAGCTAACTTTAAATGGCAGATAGTTTTTTTATGATTTATTAATTTTAAATATTTAAAAATGAAAATATTTACGAATATAAAAATACGGACGCAATACAGGACACGCGGTTGCTATTATGAGCGTCGTAACGCGTATATTACACAGACGTACTAACATACACACAAACATTCGAAGGACGCTTGGTCTAAGCAAGTATTAGGTAATGTAGTATAGGTATACATAATGCCTTCTCGCCCACCGTGGCACCGTAATACGCAGGCGCGCACACATACATACTAGCATACATACAAACATTCCTTCTGCTCAAATATGAACGAGACGCTATCAATAAAACGGTCCGCGGATGACATATGGCAAAAATAAATTTTTTGTTTTTTGGTAGGACTGTTATAAGCTTACATGGCAAATTTCAGCGTGATATGTCACATAGTTTGTTTTCTATGCTACAGTAAACAAGTCAAGCTCGAGTGTGTTCTTCAAATTTAACGATGGAAATTCAAGTTGAACAAAGAATTTGTTTGAAATTTTGTTATTCCAAGACGTTTTAAAGCGTTTGCGCGAGAACATTCGTCTTAAAAGGAAGGAATTGTGGGACAACAAGTCATGGTTCTTGCATCACAATAATGCACCAGCTCACACATCACGTCTTGTTGCGATTATTTGAACAAAAATAATGTTAATATCGTTCCGCAAGCACCATATTCGCCTAATATGGCTCCATGTGACTTTTTTCTGTTTCCCAAGCTCAAGTTGGCGCTCCGTGGAAAACATTTTGAGACAATTGAAGTCATAAAAGAGAATTCGAAGAACACACTCGAGCTTGACTTGTTAACAGTAGCACAGAAAACAAACTATAATATGTGACATATCACGCTACCAAAAAACAAAAAATTTATTTTTGCCATTTGTCATCCGTCAACCGATAACGTCTCGTCCATATTTGAGCAGAAGGCACATACGTATGACACTTGAACTAAACACCAAATCAAGTAATAGGCAGTGTAGTATACATACTACAATACTCACTATACTAGCGTGGCTCAGCAGTACGCAGCCACACACATATACGTATATCAACATATAACGCTTCGTAGTGTCGCTTTTTCGTTTCATCGAGTCTCAAATCACTCCCAACGATTCTAAAGAAGTTTTCAATTCAAAAAAAATTAACTCCAAAATTTTTGTAAATGTAAAAATAAAATATGCCTGCAGAAGATACCTGTAGGAAGGGGATCGGTATTAGAAAAAACTTTTTCTTGTTTCGATTGACTCTTTATTACATTGAAGCCTTTTAGAATATATCAGGTGCATACCTTAAAATCAAACGCACAGTGTAGCTATTTTGTGCATCGGATGTTGCCGCAAAAATGCGGATTCGTTAATGCCAAACCCGATTAGCTAATATTCTCGATAAAGTTTCAGTACGCCATCACTCCCGATCAAAGTGGGACTCTGGTATTTGGCATAGATTCCCATCCAAAGCTGTCATTGTGTACATAGGTAGATGGGTTCCAAGTAAGCTTCAGCTGTGACACTCAAATTCTGAAAATTTTCGTTTCGTGATATCTTCAGTTCTCATTCCTTCTTGTTGGGAGCACTAATCTTTTTCAGACAGAAGTGTTCAGCATATCCGTGGCTGCTATGAAGCTTCTATAAAGGCGGCAAATGAGAAGTAAGGTACTCATTTGCTTGGAAAATCAAGTAGCCATGAAAGCATGTGCTGTTGTACTGGTGGTTTTGAGGATTGCGCGTGAGTTCATACTAAGACTTGGACGGTACGATATCATTACACTCATGTGCCAGAGCATGAACATGTCAATGAGTGCAGCTCAACCACGCAGACAAGACTACATAAACCGACCTTTGTCACAGAAGCGCTATGAATGCTCGCATAGTCTCCCTAGTCTAAAGTGTTTGTTGCTCCACAGTGAGACAGGAAGAAACTCGTACTGATTAAAAGTAATTTTACACTGTAGTTCACATTGCCATAGAAAAAAAGGGGACTGCCTGAAGACTACGCTGCGACTGGGCACACCTCAAGCTTGGGATTACTATCGAGAGTTGAGAAAGGAGAGTTACGTATTAATATCTGTAATATCTGACTATGAAGAGTATTGAAAGCGCAGGCGATTAGAAAAATTACCGAATATTCTACCACAAAGCTCAGCCGCTTATGGTATGTCCCAAAACCGGGGCGTTTTCCTATTAGAACAAATGCAACGAGCCGGTAATGCATATTGGCAAAGGCGAATATTGCAGTTGTGGTGCGCAATCAACTAGAAGCCTTATAGACATATTTAGTACAGCGAATAATGACTCAGCTGCTCCGCTGGTTAAATCATATCGTACGAATTAACACAAACGATCCAGCTTTGAAAGTATTATATAGTATCTGTGGCGGTAGCAAATGAAGAAGAAGGTCCCTTTTGCGTTGGGAGCACTAGGTGGAGAAGGACTTTTCTTCACTTGATGTATGCAACGGACGCCGGTTAGCACGAGAAAGAAACGACTGCCACACTTTCTTAAGCCCGGCCAAAATCGTTTAAGCGGTTAACGCGCCAATCAAGAAGAAGAAGAAGATCAGGCAGTGATTTGAATATATGAGTACTATAGTTTTTACTCTCGGAGGCTTGCCATTGCCTGCCGAGCAGCAATCGCTATTAGAAAAAACTTTTTCTTCATTTTGGTGTTTCACCGAGATTCGAACCTACGTTCTCTCTGTGAATTCCGAATGGTAGTCACGCACCAACCCATTCGGCTACGATGGCTGCATCACATCCCTAATACGAACTGGGATCGAGCTGGTCTAGACACGGGATTTATTCTGTTAAACGAATACCTCATCTGATTAACGGTATGATGAAGTTATGTAATCAAAATGAGAGAACTTTCAGACACGCCGATGCACTGTGAAATACAATACAATATATTCTCTTCAATTTAGTGAAATATAATTTTGTGGAATAAGACTGAGCCTTGATATACTCAATTTCTCCAGAGCGGAGGTATTGCTTTTATAGCTATAAACATTCCATTCCACTAAAATTTCTTATAAGTAGCTTATCAGTATTTTAAAGATTATTGACCTTACACCGACAGAGGCTCGATATGTTTTTTTTTTGTTGGAAATTATGTGGTATCATATTTTGTATCCGTGGTAGTAATATATTATATTTCCTGGAACGGTGTCACAATTCAAAGGCAAAATTATGTCATGTACCATAACCACATCCGCGACCCTTTGCGACGTTGCTTCACATACGCCATATTCACATATACACATACAACCGAACGTCTTGTATGGGATTACTTAAAACGTTCATATTTTCTTCCATTACCTCCATACAATTTAACACACACTCAATGACCCAATCGAATATCCCAACTTATATTGAATACTAACTCTCGATTGCACACACACACACACATATAGCACACGTTTATATTATTCCTAAGAAAACACATGCCATTTAGACGCTAATTTTCCAGTTAATTTCGCATGCATTTCACATCCAACGAATAACACTACTGCTGAGCAAATGTTAGCCATTTAGCATAACCGATTGGCCATCCCTTCAATTGCGTGATTATCCAACTGCCACCCCACCGTAACCATAATCCCCTGGTCACACAGCAATACTTCGAGTAGTCACATATTCACACATTCAAGCTAGCGTACACACACACATCCCCAGTGTATCTGTAAAGCGTTAGTGCAGAAGGGTCTCTTTGTTATTGTTTGCCGACTGTTATATCAATTCACTTTAGCTGAAGACTAACTCTCTCCGTTCCTATATCCGTCTTGCTTTCGTACGCATTAGTCTGCATCGATTTATTTTGTCTTTTGATGTCTTTTTTGAACCGATTACTCATCCTAATGCCAAATTAGTGTTTGTGTTTAATGATCTCTGACAGGATTGACCATTGATTTTATTGCCTCATTTACTTGTGCCACTCAGGCGCTCGAGTAGTGTAGTAGTGTCCATTACATATATACATAGATGTGTATTTATGCATACACTTAGGGAATACGAAATTGATAGACATTTGTGCTTGTATGTTGTACTTTGTGACAGACAAGTGTATGTATGTATTTGTTTAAGGCAAGCGCTACGTATAAATGCAAATCAGTAATCTTGAGCCAAATAATGTGTACGTGTTTAGTTGCATGTGTGCGCGTACTATTTGCCCTGTATCGAAGTGACTAGTTCCGCATTACCTTGAAATTTGAAATGGTCGAGCCAAGGAGCACCAAGAGATTTGGTGGCTCCTAAAATACTCAGGCTTTAAAGCACATTGTATTTAGGGAAGGAGAAAAGTATCAGAGAAAGAGATAGGAAAGAATAGAGACAGAGACAGAGGTACTTAGTCCTGTAAGAACTTTCCAGATTCTTTGGTAAATCTGTAAATATCCTCCAGTTTTAGAGAACGATTTTTTCTCATTCTCACGACATCGGAACCTAAAACTCGTAGTCTTGCTCTAGCAAAGGCAGGACACTTACAGGGAAAGTGCTCAGTGCTATCCGCCTCCTCCAAGCAAGGATGGCACACTGGGACTTCAATGATTCCTATGGTGGTCATATCCTGGTCCCATGGGTTGTATTCTGTAATAATACCAACCATCAACCGAACGTCTTTCCTTCCAAGTTTTAGTAGAAAGTTTCGGACTTGTGAACAGTTGAACAGGCAGTTGTAGAATACAAATAGGCAAGCAAAGGAGGGCGTAAATGTCAAAATAAAGATTTACATTGGTTGGTTGGTTGGTTTAAGGGTGACCCCGCATCGGAGTGCCACATAGACCGCAAGTTGGGTCCGTTGTGTTGCCCTAGAGCTCATTATGTTATATGATTTCTCCACCTAACCGAGATTTTTATTCTAGATTTTGGTCAAAGATATTAATTCATTTCGAGAATTAATTGAGAGAGATTCGATTTTCAGGTCCGAGAGTATTGAAAGATTGTCAATTGTTGGAGAGCCTAGAAGAGCGAGTCGACTTCTGGCTAGGCCGGGACAACTGCACAGCAAATGCCTGCTCGATACTTCCTTATCTTCGTCCTCGCAGTATCTGCACAGGTCGTTTTGAGGAACCCCGAGCCGACGTGCGTGAGTGCCCAAAAGGCAGTGGCCGGTGATAAGAGATATTATATGCCTTAGTTCGTGTTTCGATAGACTTATAAGGGTTTTTGTCTGTTTCAGATTGTAGGATGGCCAGATTTGTCTGGTCGTATCGCAAGTAGTTTCCACTCGCCACCTCCGATCAGCAATGCTGTGAAATTCTCGGTCAATGATCATTTTACATGTTGCGAGCGGAATGTGGATTGTGGGCAAGTTACTAACATTAGATTGCGCAGCTTCAGCTCTTGCGAGCTCATCAGCTTTGCAGTTACCTTCGAATCCACTGTGACCCAGTATCCAGATAACTTGGACAGAATTCTGAACACTTATTTCGTTAAAAGATAAGAGACAGGATCGAACCACATCTGAGTGGGTATAAGAGGAGCTGAGTGCTCGAACGGCCGCTTGACTGTCGGTGAAAAAGCGGATATCCTCTAGTGATATTATATTTTTTAAGAGAGTTTTCGCAGCATACCAGATAGCGCATACTTCTGCTTGGAATACACTACAGTAGTCGGGTAGTCTAAATGATAGATCGATGTGAGGGGAATTGGAAAAGATTCCAAATCCCACTTTACCGTCTAGTTTTGAACCATCTGTATACATATATAATCAGAGGGCCATCGATTTCGGTAAGATGTGTCTTCCATTCTTCCCTAGTTGGGAGTGAACAGGAGAATAGCAAGGGTGGTGGTGGAAGCCTTACGTGATAGTCTATGTCGGAAGAGATAACAGTGTTCCTGTTCAGTATGGCCGAAAGGCCAAGATACGTATTCCAATTCGATATAGCATTCATGCGTGTCGCTGCTTTCGCTGCAATCGCTTTGCCAGCCAGATCGATAGGGAACAAAGTGAAGCAAAGTACAAGTAGGTGTTGTACTTAAGCATCTTATTATCAGGAGGTAGGCTGTTCTTTGGACTAGATCAATTGTGGCTAGTCTACACCGTTTTTCGAGTGCTGTCCACCCTACAACCACACCGTAGAAGAGTATCGGTTTGATGATCGAGGTATGTATCCAATAAATGATCCGAGGTGAAAAACCCCAGGTTTTGCCTATAGCTTTCTTACAAGTATAAAGAGCTATGAAAGCTTTTTTACATCTGTTTTCGATGTTTAATTTCCAACTCAACTTCCTATCTAGAATAAATCCTAGATATTTAGCTGAATCAGATAGAAGTAATGATTCCCCTTTTAAAGTTATTATTTGCAGTGGAGGAATTGTTGTTTCCTATTGAAGAGAACAAGATCAAGATCAAGATTTACATTACTCAACATTTTTTTTCATTAAACAAGTTGTTTCAAAATTAAATTGGATGATTAGTTATAGGCTATCAAAGTTTATCTTTTTTCTAATATACCTTTAAAGCTAACTGATACTGATACTTTTAACACGGCGATGTCGATAAATAACGATCTATTCAGCCCTTGCATCAGTATAGTATGTACTTGTTAATGACAGGGTTGGACATTTTGCACCACCACTAAATTGCACTACCACTAATTTTTCAGCGGTAGTTAAAGTAAGGGTTTCATTATCACCAAATCCGCTTATATGCCCAACTCCGATTAATGAACCACTCAACCTCTGAATCAGCATCAGCAATTCACAAACGCGCACATGAAATTCTGGTACAATTTGTGGCGAAAATCATCAGCTTTGAAGCAATAGAAAATTGAAACAAAAATGTATGATTCAACATTTCAAAAATATTGCATTTTGAGTTAGTATCGTACGAGTAACCAAACTGCTTGGCACATCCATACATCAGAATCAAGTCAGTTATTGAACTGGTTCATAATAGAGGCACACAATTTTTGTCCAATTTGTGGTAAAAATCAAGAGTTTTTGCTTAGTTGAAAAGGCAAATAAAAACTGATTAGTGCGCATTTAAAAACTATTTTATTGTGAATCAGCATTGCACCAGTTGCTGAACTAATTCATGAGAGACACAAACATTTTTAGGGTAGTTTGTCACTAAAATCCCCAGTTTAGGACGTCTTGAAAAAGTAATTAAACGTCGATAAATGAACTCTTTTATTTTGAATCTGCAAGGTACCAGTTACTAAACTAGTTCATAAAAGAGACAAAAGGTGATGGTCCAATATTTAATAAGTAGTACTAGCTTTAGGGAGACGAAAAAGAAAGTCAAAATTGATAGTTACCGTTACAAATTTTTACTATTTGGCGGCAGCAATATGCTAATTACTGGATTAGTAAGAAATTCGAGTACAAATTGTGGTGAAAATCATTAGTTTCGGGCGAGTTGTAAAAGTAATTCGAAATTGATAAATCAACCCTTCAGAAATATTTCAGTTACTAAGGTAGTTCATAACAGACACAAAAAATGCTAATTTAATTTGTGATGAGAGTCACAAATTTAGGCGACTTGAACACTAAGCCTCAATTGATAGCACAGGCCGACAAAATTTAACCAACATTCAGACCCAGAAACCAGACTATATATTTCCGAAGGTTTATGATGTGCTGAATCCAAATCTGGCCTCAGAATTGCTCTATCAGCTCTGGTTTTCGAGATATCCTAACCTAAAAGTGCAAAAACCCCATTTTTGCCCATATTTGAGGTTATGTAGCCTTGCAGATGTTTTCTTTCACCAAAATTAAAGGATGGCATCTTTAAATACAATCCTTCTTTTTTCAAATGGCGTTTTGTTTGCTCAAATATCATTTTTTTTCGCAGAGATATCGCATAACTTCAAAAATGGGCAAAAATGGTGTTTTTTGCACTTTTAGGTTAGGATATCTCGAAAACCAGAGCTGATAGAGCAATTCTGAGGCCAGATTTGGATTCAGCGCATCATAAACCTTCGGAAATATATAGTCTGGTTTCTGGGTCTGAATGTTGGTTAAATTTTGTCGGCCTAGTTCCATTAAACACGAAAGATACGATTATCGTAAAAACTCAAACTAATAAATTAATTTTAGTTATCAATCCGAATTTTGCATGGACAGAGAAGCAGATATTAGTTTAAATTATTTCGGATACTTTTCCTTGTAGACTAGTGTAGTTGAACGTTTTTTGCTCCACTTAAAACAAATTTATTTTAAAAAGTTACGAATTTCCAAATTTAAAAACTTCGTTTATTTCTAATCTAAATGGAATCAACTTCAACTAAAAATGATTAAATATTGCTATTTGAAAACATAAATAAAGTAAAAACAACAAACATAGTAGTAGCACCTACATTCGTTTAGCACACACCCTTGATTAGATATTTTGCAAGTGGTACAATACTGGTCACTTTCAAACTAGTATGAATTTTCCTTTAAATGCCAGCTCACGAACTAGAACATCTTATGAGTATTTTTGCTTCCCACGGCAGGGTAAATAATCTTGAAGTGAGTGTCTGTATATGAGTTTATTTGTATGGCTGTGTGATTTATTTTGAATTGTGAAGTGATGCATATATGTATGTGTGTGTACCTGTTTGGTGCAATGGTAAGCCTCAGCTTCTTCATGGCATGCCAATTAATGACATTCTACCTCTCCTTCTCTCCTTGTATTGTAAGTTTACGCAACCAGGATTTAAGTCAATGCTTCACATGAGAAAATGAGTATTGGTGCAAGCTTTCGTGTCTGTTTCTGAGATTATCTACAAATGTGCATACGAGTATATTCGCTTAACAGTCCATTTAGTAGCTTGGCTTTCTTTATTTGCTCTAAGCTTACATCTGTATATGTAAGATGGATCAAAACACACATATGCAAGTGTATGTAGGTATGTATTTTGAGTAATGTCTTCTTCCTGTTACAATTCACTGCATCGTGTACATATGGAAGTGTGTATGAGTGGCTGCTTAAGTTTCTCACTGCAGGTTGATTAGCAATGATTCAGTGGCCAATCTGAAAGATATTAAATGATTTTCAAGGCAACAGAGTCCCTTCATTTACCAATGTATACAAGAATTTGGTAAGCACACATGAATTCAAATTCCAAATTTTGAAGCTTAAAAGAATTTAAATGAGCGATAATGAAAGTTGCATACATTTCTTCTACTATAAAAAGTATCTTTTCAAAAGACAGCTCATTTATTATGTACCACCCAGTGCTGCATAAGCGAAGGTCATATTGAAATGAATGCTAAACAGGTACAGGTGCACGAACTACAGTGTAAAAGGTACATCACATTTTTTTCCTATCAAAAAATATTCGAAACAGGTATTTGCGGAGGAGGAGCTCTTGGCGGACTGCATATGAAAGTTGGTGATCCTTACGGTTATAGCACCACAATAAACAGAGAGTACCCATATCTGGGTATGACAACAATATATTCTTACATATTCTGGTGCATTGTATTTGAACGCACCATTTGGATTAACTTTGACGGTCTAAGTTTATGCCTAATTCCAGAAACATCTCAAATTCTCCAGAACAGCACTCTGTGACTTGAAAAATTATAAAGCGTTTTTCAAAAGTGGCATCTGGATGTCAGTTGTTAATAATTTCTAGACGGTATTTCTTCTTATGTCATCTTTGACATTATTAAAGTGCATATAATATATGAACTTATACGTATAGGTACTCGAGTTTCTCGAAAAGTTTTCTTTTGGTATTATTCTGATAGTTTTGTATTAAGCCATTTATCAGTATCATATTGAAGACGGTACTATTTTAAAATCTGCTTCAAACTTAAATTACAATAAAAAATTTAATTCAGCAGAAAAGCATTGCTTAGATAAAGTAGCATTACAGGCATAACTTCTTCTGCATCTATTCAAATGAAATGGATATTTATTACTTAAAGACCTGATAGGGACCGAAAAGTTACCCATTTCTAGAAAGAGGAACAGAATTAAGCATAAAAATCAGCCACAAGTTCGATTTTCGACTTTCTAGCTGTTTTGAAGTAGGAGAGATTTATATGATGGGACAAGATCAGAGAAATTTAAGGAAGATAGCATGCTTAAGAAAGGTTTTTTGAACTCGTTACGTTCTGTCGAACAAATGTTGTAAATTGTAACTTCAGAGTATAAGGATCTGCAAAGTTCACGCCATTCCCTCCTATACAACCAAGTATAGAAGAATACGCTTTAGACAGAATAAAATCTATAAGATTAAGAAACGTAAAACGTGCATAAAAAACAACCTCTAGATCTTTGATTTCTTCAATAGATTGAAGTATGTCATCGACGATGTTATAAGAAGTAGGTATAAGAACTATTCGTTATTTTGGAAAACGAGACTTTAAAATATTTTTTTAATTTTCAGCGATAATCGAGAGACACTACAGCAATTATCCAAACGGTTAACATCAGCCTGGAGCTTATGTATTGGGAAAGGGGAATAAGTTTTTGTCCTTTCTTAGCCAAAGTTGTGAATTATTTACACAATTACATAGCACATGATATTATGTGAAGTATGTGCCATTACAAACTACAACTTTACTTTATCTTTCAGGTAGCATTCGAATTCCTCTAACGAAAACTTCGATTTCTTTTGACTTGATCCATTCATTGAGCCAGTTTGTGATCCTCTCGTCAGAACTGAACTGCTCTCCAAAAAGGGCTGACTTCATTGATCGGAACAGTTAGTTCAAAATACAATGTTCAAAGATACAATGTCTGGGGAATACGTCGGGTGGGGCAAGATTTCCCATTCAGTCCTTCTACATATTTCTAGACCGTTTTAGCAACGTGTGGCCGGGCGTTGTGATGGTTTCAGATGATTTAAGGAGTTCATAATAGATATTTTGGATTGCCCTGGTAATCATTAATCGCCTTTTCTTTAGGTAAAATAGGTCAACAGTAGCAATTGTACCATCTTTTTTAAAGTTTTCATTAAACTTTTAATAAAATGCAATCAAACGTGCATTCATAAGCAATATTTTCCAAAACGTTAACGGAAATGCAGACTTTATAAACTTCGTACAGATTATGAAATCTTTCCTATACCTTTCTCCTTTTGTATGGTGCGAAGGGAATTTGTGGACTCCTTGTTGATAAATTGAACTTGAGGACGGCAATAACATTTATTCACCAGTGCCATTAATTTCTTTGATCCACCTAAAAACATAAATAGTAATGATATCTATGCTCCAACATAAAGAGCGCCAACATCACATCAAAGTCTAGAGTTGGCGCTGTGCTTTACTAGTTGCTCTCTTCACTATATTCGCGCCTACGCTGATACTCGTATATGTGCCAGTGTACCCACAGCTTCGTAGTCATCCCCGAAATATGATAGAAGTAATTTTCATGCCTACAAATTTCATCTTATGTAAGAAATCTCAACACTGCTTAAGCTCGGCTTATGTCGGACCCTATAGAGGAAGGATCTTTTAGAGCCTACTGAGGTTTGGGGCCTACAAGAACGCATTAATACTCGCCGCTGTTTTCAAAGAACACTGCGTACCCAGGACAGGGAATGGCACGCAATATTTCTTGCAGTAGTTTCAACTTTATTGGAAAGGAAGAAATTTTAGAGCTTCTTCTGTATAGTTCAGCAGCATTTTGAATAATTACAATGAAGTTCTTAGACCAACCTTATTTTTATAGTCTAACAGAGGTCATCTACGCTTTGAAAGAGTTTCTACTTAAATAAGTAGTCTCTAAGTAAATATTTCATTTTTACAAGAAATCTTTTAGGAATTTTGCAAATTCGTTTTGCTCATAGAATTAAAAAACAAAAATTATAATCTTTCAAGCTGCAAGTTCTACTAGCAGTACATAAAAGTTTTTGGCATACATGTGCCTCATTTTATGAGTACTCAATTTTGGTAAGTGCATAGATACCATCGCATAACTTTCCCTCTAAGCTCTGGATTTTGGGGTTTACTGCATAGACAGACATTTGGCAAATTGTTAGCAAAATGTTAATATGTACCATAAACCCACTGCCGCCATATGCACATATCCACATCACAGCAACAAGCTGATACCACACAATCCCCTCCTTGCCTCACTTCTCTTTGAGTCAAACATTCAACCCGGTTTTTGAAAACTTGACACTGCACGCAAACACCCCGTATATGGAGATGCAACAATGTTGCTATGAAACCGCAATGCAAATGTGTCCGTTGGTAGAAGTACAGTATGTGTTCAACGAATTGGGAATGGTAAGAGTTTGTTATCCATTTATCAATTACTAGATATAAGTATATGTGTATGAGTATAGCTTAGCCTTTTAAAAATTAAAGCCCAAATGAACGGATTTTATTCTACGAAGGCCTTAACATATAATGGACTCAACTACATATATGAAAGAAGATTAGAAAAGGAAAGTACTTTTATTTATCCTTGCACCAAAAGTAATAAAGATTTTAATACTCGAAAAGGGCGTAAAAGTTAGGCAAAGAAGAAAAAGCGAACTATTTGTTACTATTTTTTCTTCAAAGATTAAAATTTTTACTTCCATTTATGACTTGAAGCTATATCCCCACAGATGGACCTGTTCAGCTCACTTTGCTGAGAGAGAAAGCGCTTGGACCAGGAAACTTTAGTGCTGAAAAATGCTGTGACAGTAGATTTAAGTTGCGTATATGCAAGAAGTTGTCAAGCAAGAAGTTGTACCCTGTCACTCAGCTAGAGTAGGTATTAATGGCCTCAACAAGCTACGCGTATAAATATTGCTCAAGATTGAGAACTCACTGAACTATATTAAAATACGATTGAAAACACAAGAAATGTGTACCAAACTACTAAGGTGGAAGTACTAAGGATGAGTAAAATAAATTACCAGATTAAGCCTATTGGTAAGAAGAATACTGAGAAGAATACAGGGTCCAGTACGAAAAGAAAATGATCTTTGTTACATCAGATATAATAACAAGCTAGAATATTTACTACAAAGTGAAAATGTCGGCGGAAAAGATGCTTAGACGACGTTGATGACGATCGAAGAGGTGGAGTGACCAACTAGCGTAGTATGGCTATGGCCCAAGATGCATGGAGAAAAGTTGTGAATGAAGCTAAGGCTCATACCAAGCTATGCATGATGATGACGACTAAGAATGAGTACAAATTACAAAAAAAGTTCCCTACATAGGTTCTTAGTTTTAGGCAGAAATACACTCAGAGGTTTGCCAATGCCTGCCGAGGAGCAACCGGCATTATAAAAAACTTTTTCTATCATTTGGTGTTTCGAACCTGTGCACTTCCGAACGGTAGTCACGCACGAATCTATTGGGCTACAGTGGGTGTTCAAATGAACTTTAAATTCTCAGTCAGAAGACTGACATAAAACGGTTATCATCGTAAGGGACTAGGGCAATCGATTTATCCACTGCAACATTAGAAATAAAAGTGAGAGCGAGAAATGCAAATCTCCTTTGTCGAGGCCTGATATTTAAATGCAGGCAGCCTGATTAGTAGGAGGCCATCGGTTTACTAAAATTTAAAAAAGTAATCCAAATTTAGTTAATATTTTCTTGACTCTTTGTACCCGGCTTGTATATGAAGAATGGTACGATATCTAGATGAAAACTAGAAAAGTATGTATAAAGCGCCTTCAAGGTGCAAGGCTCGATAAAAGACGAACCATTACGTCAAATAGAGTGCATAAAATAGTGAATAGTAATATGTAAGCCGCGGCAAAATGATAGCACATTAACATTTTGGGCAGTTTAGAAAATTTTTCTTTTTTTCCCAAAGTAGCAGTGAACGCGGCCGCCGTAGCCGAATGGGTTGATGCGTGACTACCATTCGGAATTCAGAGAAAACGTTGGTTCGAATCTCGGTGAAACACCAAAATGGAGAAAAAGTTTTTTCTAATAGCGGTCGCCCCTCGGCAGGCAATGGCAAACCTCCGAGTGTATTTCTGCAGGCCCCTCCATTTGTGGAACAACATCAAGACGCACACCACAAATAGGAGGAGGAGCTCGGCCAAACACCCAAAAAGGGTGTACGCGGCAATTATATATATATATACATATATATATAATATATATAGCAGTAAAGCCGCCATTTTGATAACATTATGAGACTTCCAACGGGCAGATATCAACAACCAACCAGAGCTATTGGTGTAATGGAGAGAAATGATGGGATTTAGGTTGGCGCACTGCCCCAGGCTATCCAAGAAAGAAACGCCCCGCGACCTTAATCGTCTAGCTGCGAAATCCGGTCATTTACAGCCTCTGCAATGCGAGTTCAATGGTAGTCCAGTTTTTCTACGTGAGTGCCTATCGTTTAATGACCGGTAAACACAGCTAGAAGCTTGGAAATTGAATGGCATGGAGTCTTCAGGACTATCTGCGGCCTGCGTCTATTGTACTGAGGGTTTTCGGGGATTTTCGAAATAGCAGACGAAGGAATGGAGCTCCATCTGATTTGTGCTCTCTTGAGAATTAAGTTGCGTAATTCGCTTTTGGCAACAGTCAGGGGGATGACGATGGACGAGTGAGAGACGACTACGATCATTTCAGTCGACCCCTTCCTGGCAAGCTCATCAGCAATTTCCTTCTGTGTTTCCATGCCTGGGAACCCAGATTTAAGAAATGTTACTTGCACAACCAAGAGATTTGGCTGAAAAATCCCGGTGATTTGTTTTTAATTTTTTCCTAAACGGTTTTGTCCATTTTCTTCACAGGTCATATACCTCAGTACACAGAAAAAAAAATATATAAAAAAACAACGGGAGTTTTTTGTAACTTTAAACTTACATTTTTATATACTAAAATTTAATTAGCTGTAAAACCGCATAAAAAACCATATCCTGGAATTAAAATTGGTAGAATTGTGATAAAATCTGTGTGGTATTTTTCCAATTTTTATAGACAATTTTAGAGTTCGATTTATAAGGTTTTTATTAGACAATGAAATATACTTTTTATACAAAAATAACAACACTAAAAAAAAAAGAAAAAGTGTTAAAACTTATCGCAAATTTTTGTTTCGTGATTTGTCATAGGGTGCAGTTATAGTGAGCGAAAAAACTCTAGTCCGTTTGAAAGTAGACACTTAAACTCGTAACTTCAAAAACTAAATTACGAAGGGCTCTTTAAGTATTGTAATGTGTAAAAAAGCGATTAAGCTTTCGTGCGTACGTGGAATGAAAATGCTTATGTTCCACAATGGATTATTTCAGATGCACCAATCATATAGATTTGGACGCTGGAATCATTTAGATTTATTGCAGAGTATACTGTGAGATAGAAGAAATGTATATACATATATGGTTAAAAGCTGATCCCAATGTCAATAATGATCATAATAAATCGTTAAGGCCCCAAAATTCTACCTCTAGGAAATTATAATTTATATTTTGAAGCGCTAAGAAAATATTGAACCAAACACTAAGCAAATTATTTCACAGTGGCATACAGAAACTTTAAAACTTAACTGCTTTACCAGACGCCCCATACTTACTTTTCAATTGCTAATCTATGTTGGAGCTTGTAACATTTTCTTAACGTTCATAACTCATTGAACAAATACTGTATATCTTACTGCTTTTGTCTTCGATAGTTCATATGCTGCCGTGAGTGAGTGTGTGTGTGTGTGCGTGCTTATGTGTGTTACGTGCGAATGGGTTGAAGGAAGAATGCCGCAATGAATTTGCTTGCGATGACAGTGTCGTTGGCAGTATTGTTGAATGAAATGCAATCTGATAGCACAGCAAGTTGCCGACTATGACAATTGCACAAATGTCATTGCTTTTGCTGGTCCTATTGGTGTTGATGTTTGTAGGTTGTGCAGAAGTAAAGCGGCATTGGCGGCAGAGTAGCGAAACAACACAAAGCCGTTGGCGGTTGAAAGATTTGTCATTTCATAAACCAGAAAACGAGCAGACTAACGACTCTGACACGCAAGTTGCCATAGACAAACGAGGACGGCGTTTAAAAGAGCCGACAAACAACCAGATATAGCATAGATCACAGTACATATGCACATACATATATATGCAGAGAAAGTATTAGTGAAAGCGGATACTAAGTGTTGCGATGACAGGAAATGGTCATTGCAATATTTTGAGTAATGAGTGCTGGATGTGGTACAAAAAACTGTAGGAGCTGGAGTAATAAAAAATATATTAATAGTAAGGATGAGCATAAAGATAAGGATCGACCTAGAAAGGTTACAATTTCGTGAACACTTAAAAGCTGTTTGGACCATTTTATGACCTACTATAAAACGTTTTATTTTAACTTTTTTTCGTTATTGTAAATATAATCCTTTCTGCATCCTGCTTAGGTAAAGTAAGCCATTTGCGCTGGATAACTGATTTTAGCCTTCGAACCTGTTTCATGTGAATTGAATATTTTTTAGTTCAATTTTGTGCGCATGAATCATTAAGCCTCTAGTTTTAATCGTTTGCTTTCTCGTTAAGGAGAATCATTGAAATCATCATAATAAAGAGCATTCGACTTAGTTGAGGTACCGAAAATGCCTGCAAATGTATATGTATATATAACTGGCGCTTATACTCTTTGCTCGGGTATTTAGCAGAGCCTCTGCCCCGATTCGTAGTGCCCGTCTACATATTTTTTTGCAAATGATGAGACCTACAGTTTTATGGCCCCTCTAAACGGCAGATAGTTTTTTATGACGAGATATTTCATGGCAGAAATACACTCGGAGGTCTGCCATTGTCTGTTGAGGAGTGACCGCCATTAGAAAAAATGTTTTTATCATCCTTAGCGAGCCCGGCAAATATCGAATAATATTCACGCACCTTCCCATTCGCCTGCGACGGCCGAAAATATTCCTCATTTTAAAATTTTCATTGGAAAAAGCAACAGCTTCCAAATGCATAGAAAAATTTCTTAGAAGAATTTACGAACAATTTTTGAGTGATATCTCTTAAAAATATTTTTAACAATCAGGACTAAATGCAAATTACATTGGTCAGAAAACACAATAATATCAAGTAGTATATATTTTCTCGCATGTAAATAAAGATTCTTGTGTGAGTTATTTTTTTTTTTTTAATTTTTTATAAAATTGTTTTTTAAAGTAATTTTTAAATTATCAAAATTATTTTTTAAGTTTTTAACTTTTCATCAAAAATAATAATTATTTTTTCAATTGATTTATTTTGAGCGTAATTAAAACACATTTCTTGAGAATTGAGTTCTATCTCGTTTTTTAGTAGATTGAAAAACTCAAAACTATTTTCACCTCACCTCCAGTTACTAGATAAAATTTTCCAAACATTACAATAAAACTCAGAAATTATCATTTTTGACCGGAAATTATAAAAATATCAAAATAATCTATATAATTAAAAAAAATTATATTTTATAACATTTGAATTAAAAAATTATTTTTTGAATAGCGTTACCACTTTTTTTGAGTTCAGAAAATATAGCTATTATATAACAGGTGGCGCTAAAGTAATCCTCCTATCAGAAAATGCTATAAATCTTGCGATTGGCCCCTAATGTCAGTTCTGTTTTGACATTTGTGTAGTAAACATATGCGAAATACACGTTAATAAACAATGTTACGCTACACTGCTCCAGAACGCGGAATATTGCTGACTATTTATTTGACCAATAATCGGTCGGTGACTTTGGCACAACGTGAATTTCGTCGCAGATTTCCACCCCGTCCAACGCCTACTGGTGAAACACTGCGACGTATAGCCGCTCGCCTCGAAGAGACTGACACAACATGAGATGCTGCCAGGCATGGCAGACCCCAGAGTAGCCGTTCTGCAGAGAATATTGCTGCTGTAGCCGAGGATGTCATGGAAGCCTTGTCGACATCGACCAGACGACGTGCCACGCAATTGGGTATCAGTCGACGGTCACACCCGCTCAAAGTCACTGTATGGTGTGCTGTTTTCGCTGGAGGAGTCATCGGACCTTTTTTCTTCGAAGACGTCGCGGGCCAAACGGTTACTGTGAATGGTGAGCGCTACAGAGCAATGATCAACGAGTTCTTTTTACCGCAACTTGATGAATTGTGATTGGAAAACATGTGGTTCTAACAGGACGGTGCAACAGTACACACTGCACGTGCCACAACCAATATGCTGAAGATGCATTTCCCGGGCGCCTTATCTCCCGTTTTGGCGATTTGCACTGGCCAGCAAGATCGCCTGATTTGACCGCTTCAGGCTTCTTTTTGTGTTAGAAAAATGGTTTTCTTAATTTTGGTGTTTCACCGAGGTTCTCTCTGTGAATTCCGAATGGTAGTCACGCACCAACCCATTCAGCTACGGTGGTCGCATAAGTATAGATATTGCTTTGTAAGAAAAAATATGTATTTACGTCTACTTCTTGAAGCAGCATTGGACAAAAACCAGGCGAGGAAGAGGAAGAAACCGTAGAACCTCTGTAGCTGTCCAGCCTTAACTAGCTAGAAGTCGGGCGACGTTGTTAGAATAATACTCTTTTGGCTATTCTTAACCGACTGCCACAAAAGCCTAGCCTAACCCAGACGAAAATCATTAGAGATTTTAGAAATTTATTTATAAGTGTGAAATACATTAGATAAATGTTCCATTATATAAACAAGCAAAGCCACGGACTACAGCTAGTTATTAAATAACGGAGAAGATTATCTTTATTAAATATCTGAATGTGAACAAAAATTCGCATGAGACTGCTAGTCAATTGGAACTCGCATAACATGCAATAACATCTAGGTTTGAAAAGCCAATAAAGATGTCTGCTTCTGGTACTTCCACATTAATAAGTCAACGTGGAAAGGTAAATAAGTAGTATGTTGCGTGGAAAAGGCAAAAATTCCTCGCGCTCTTCGTGTTATTTGTTTTTGCTAGACGAAAGCTTAAAGACAAGTTTGTTGCTTGGACAGCCTGTCTGCACATGTGAATTAGATCAGTTGTTGAACTTACACACGCATTTATCGGGTATTTTTTTAGGAGCTTAATAATTTAAATGGTATGCAAGCAGAAATATTGTTGAAATGGATTTTTTTATTAAAATCTTATCAATAATTTCATGGAAACTATTTTTAGTATGACATCCAACATATATTTGTCGTGGCTACGAGTTACATGGTTCATTCGATCAGTTTAATTTTTGACTACTTTTTCTATACATCTACTATATCTCGCCGAACGGCGCACACTGGGGATTTTTGTACTGAGATGCGGAAAAAAGTATACATACCAAAAAATATTTACATTTTTACTACTAACGAAGTTGTATATATTTGTGTATGAAAGGAACATGTTTAAAAACATAATTTTTTAAAACTGTTTTTTAAAAAAAATTTTAAAAAATAATGTTTTTTAAAATTCATAAATTTTATTTTTAAAAATATATGGAAAGAACATGATTTAAAACAATGTTTAAAAACTGTTTTAAAAAAATGTTGAAAATCAATGTTTTTTCCATATAGAAATATATACTACTGCGTTATTTGTAAAAATATGAAAATTTTTATATGGACTGCCGACAAGTGAATAAATAATGAACAAATATTTATTTTTAATGATGTCATACATACACAAATTATACACATTACATATTCATATAAAACATATTTTTTTGCAAATTTTATTCTTGTAAAAGCGCAATTACTTCCTTGCTTAAAAGTTGGCGCCTGGTGGCACCTGCAATTGATTAAATCTGAAAGAGACGCTATTAAGGAACACGTTGATACTAGTTTCTGACCGTAGGTAAATGTAGCTCAACTTGCAGATCCAAGAATATGAAGGAATATGATTTTTTTTTTTGTTTTTGTAAAATTAATTATAAATAGATAATCGAATGCTTCACAGCCTTTGTTCTTCCGGCTAAAATATATAAAAATATCGTACCCTAAATGAAAAATAAAAAATTCGAAGCCGGCTCAAGCAAAAGGAAAAAAAACCACCTTGTGCTTTGAAGTTTTTTCTTAGTCAGTTCAATACTATAAAAAAATTATACTTTTGACATATCTATAAAAAAAACTGTAAGTCGGAATTTAGTAATTCTTTTTGATTTTATTGTTGGTTCTATTCTGGAATTTAGAAATACCATTAAACATTGCGTAGGTGGTATGTTGCAAATTTGACTTTTTTCCGCAAAATCCCCAGTGTGCGGCGTCATGGCGACAATGGTTCACCATTCACCGTAACGGTAGCTCCTGCCTAATTATGAAAAAAATAAGAACGATTGATCCCGCCAATACGCTACGAACTTCACGAACAGATTTGTGTGTTTCCAAGTAAATATCCACAATTTGGAGACCTTGTTCTGGTGTCAAATGATTTATGATGACTTGCCCAGCCTTACTGAACAGAAATGCCAACACACTTTGTTATTCTCAATATTCAAGTCATAGTACATCTTTTTTATTTGCACGTTCGTTTTCGAACGTAAGCGATCGTACAATTCAAGTTTCATTACAGTTCAATTACAATTTGCAATTTCAGTCTCTATAAAATATTGTTTTTGACTTCGCTAAAAGCTTCTCTGTTTCTTGCCACATTCCACAACTCTCTGATGATTCCTGATGCCTGTCCAGTATCTAATATTACGCAACCATGATATATGTTTTCTTCCAATACTTCGTCTTCCTCCTATTTTACCCTCCAGGATGAGTTGCAACATTTTGTACCTGCGATAGAATATACCCCAAGTAAGCTTCACTGCCGTGAGAAGCTGCCTACTCCGGTTTATTCGGCGAAGAACTTCAATGCTGGACATGTGATCAGTCCATGAGATTTTCAACATTCGCCTATGTATCCACATTTCAAAGGCTTCTAGCTTGTCAGTCACTTTAAGCGTCCATATCTCCATGGCATACAAAAATACTGACCCTACGTAGCATTTGACGAAACGAATTTTTAATTGTTTGTTAATTTCATGACCACAGAATGCTGACTTGCGTCTTCTACTTTTTTCAATTTTTGTACAATGATTTCTTCGGTGCAGTTCCAGTTCTCATTAATCCAATATCCAATGAGTTCACCTTGCATTGATAAGATTAGATTATTGCAAATATTTTTTGTACACACAACCATGAATGTAGTCTTAGTCACATTGATCTTGAGGCCGTGTTTAATGCTGTATTCTCCAACCTTATATGAAAGGGTTTGCAGATCTTTCATACTGACCGCAACGAGTGTCATGTCATCAGCATACTTGATGCAGTTATCATAATTTTGAGATCTTTTACTTTTACGCCTTATTGTACATTATGAAGTATTTCCTGATTCAGGTTAAATATTTCATAAAAGGGATGACAGTATGCATCCCTGTGCAACGTTTTTCAATATTTCAATTTCGTTTGTATTTTCGTTATTTATTCTAACCTCTGCGGTTTGGTTGCAATATGGATTTGTTATAAAGTGCAACTCCTTTTCCTCGATGTCAAGTGGTTGTAATATAATACATTAAATAGCTTGTTATGTTGCGCAGTATCCAAGGCTTTCTCATAATCTATAAAGCAAATAAAAGCGTCTTTTTGCACATCTTGGTAATTTCGAATAAAATTCAATTAGAAAAATTCTTTAAAGAGTGATTCATTTAGCCTGATCGATACTCATTGTATTTTTTCCCCTGAGGTTTTTTGGGAAAAGTGATAAAAACGCCAGTATAAAAATGTGATTTTCCAATAGGAGGTGTTATTTTGGTAAAATATCAATGATTTCGTTGCTTCTGTGGTACGTAGAGCCGTTTTGTTGAGAATAAACGCTGTCAGGTTAATACCATCCAATTCCGGCCATGAAAAATCGTTAATCATCTCTCATAGCGCAATCCAGACCGGACCATAACCGCACCAAACAGTCACACGTTGAGGATAGAGATGCTTTTCAACAAAAACTCTTGGATTTTCTGAGCTCCAGATCCGACAATTTTGCTTGTTGACCAAGCCACCGAGGTGGAAATGGGCCTCATCACTCAAGATGATTCTTCGATGGAATTTCGGATCATTTTCATGGATTCGAACGATTTTTTATACGCACGTTGAGTTTTCACAAATGACTTCTTTTGTTCAATGAAACTTTCAACAATTTGGAGCATTTGCGTGGCATTTACTGTTCCATGGTAAAAATCTGCTTGGACTGACGCTTCCAACGCGGTATGTCATTAAGCGATTTGACGTCTCTGTCAAAAGATATAGGGTTGCCAGATGGGTCCGTTGAATATTGGCATGTATATACAAGGTGAAGTCCAAAATAAATAACACTAAGCTAAAATAGAAACGAAGTTAACTTTGTTCTGATAATTTCGAGTTTATTTATTCAAAATAGTCCCTCAGGCCCCTCTCCTCTCTGGCCTGTTTTGCGCGATCTAGAAGCTTTTCGAAAGAGTGTTTCAGGCCATTGACCGAAATGTCCTTTAGGATGTCAGTACAAGCCTTGTGGATGGCCTCCACATGAGCAAAACGTTTTCCTTTCATAGCCAAATACAATTTTCCGCACAGTAGAAGTCGCAGGGAGCCATATCAGGCGAGTACGGTGAGTGATTGATGGTTAAAAGGCGATTTCTGGTCAAAAAATCAGTCACAAGAGTGGATCGATGAGCTGGTGCATTATCATGCAATAAGCGCTAGCTTCCACCTTTGCCGTATTCACGGTGAATTCGATGAATGCGGTGCAACAAACCCTTCAAAACGCCAAGATTGGAAATCGCATTGACGATTTGGCCCTTTGGTATGAACTCTTTGTGGACAATTCCCTTGGAATCGTAAAAACAAATGAGCATCGACTTGGTTTTTGACTTCTCCAAACGCAATTTTTTGGGTTATGGCTCGTCTGGCGGCATCAGGAACAATTTTATGACGCTAGTCTTGATTATTTTGGACTACACCTCGTATTTATAACTTCCGGAGCTAATCCAACATTCCCAGGCTTCCGGAATTACAAAAATGAAATCCCGAAAATTTCGGGATCCCAAATATAAAAAAAATACATCTCTACATACTACAACATAAATAAGTACGTCTGGCTGGCAATTTTGTGCTGTCGTCGACTACATTAGCACACGCATTCCCAACTCCACAGGTGCTTAATTAATTGAAATCCCCAATACCGCCTACAACATAACGAGTGAGTCAAACATATGCAACTCAATATAAATAGACAAATGCCAGGAAAATATAATCGAAACATTTTGGCAAAAATCTAAGAAAGTAGACGCAGAAATCGGAACGTGTCAATGGAATGTTAAGTTGCCGTCAGACAAACCGTACCCAACCACAAGAAAACCGAAAAACCGAATATAAATAAAATTTCTAACCAACCATTAGAAGCAAAATACATATTAGAGGTAGACTTTTGGTAGTACACTGTTTGTCTGCTGCATGCAATTTTCTCTGCTTTAATGAATTCTTAATTGGCAATTTTAATTAATCCTCATGAAATCCTTACAAGATGATTAAACATTGGCGGCGGTCGTTAAAAAAAAAAACGGGAATGCTAAAATGGGTGGAAATGGAGGGGGGGGGCACGGTTCAGCTGAAGCAATAGTTAATTCTGATGGTTGGGATATGAGTTAGCTTGTTTTTGCTTTGGATTCACTTTGAGCTTGGCATCAATTTGTTACGCTTTTTTTTAGTTGGCTTTGCTTTGTTGCTTTGGTGGTTGCCTTTGCTGCCTAGCGTTTTGCCATTTGTGTCGGTCTTTCCTTTGGCTTTGCGCTTCCACTTGATGTGGGTATTGGTTTGGTGGTCGTTTTGCTTTTAGTCAGTACATATGTTTATCCTTATGCCAGTCTGTGTGCATAGCTGGATTTGTGTTAATCGCACTTGTACGTGTGTGGGTATTGTGTGTTGCGTGCAAATTTAATCACCGGCAAACATGCAGATGGTATTTTCGTAATAAAGCTAAACGAAACCCTAAATCCGACTGGTTATTATGTGCGTGTGTTGCTGGCTTCTGTGGCTAAATTACTAGCAGCTTTCATATTGTATATCGTACATGTTTGTCAGTGTAAGCACTTTTGCGCATAATTTTGGCTGGTTGTTTGTTTGGGCGTTTGTTTCGGAATAATTAAAATTAATCCCGTATCGATTACAAATTGGATTACAATATTCGCTAAGCTTTTTTCTCTTTCCTTTTCTTTGCATTTTTCATGCGGCATCTTTTGAATATTGACTTTAATTCAAGCTTTTCCAATTTTTGTGTTATATAAGACAATATCCACAACATTTTTTTATATTCTTTTACAAAAAAGTGTGGGTAAAATTATAAAAAACTGAATACTACTTAATTGAGTAATAAACCAGCTCAAGCCTATATAGGACAGCTTTGCGAGTATTAGCCATGATATATAAGTATGTGCAGTGTCGATTTAAAAATCGCTCATTTGAAATTGGGGGCATCAGAATTTATTTTAGAGGTATGGTTCCTTCGGCAAAGTTTCTTATTTTGATCCCTAGAATATGATTTTCACAGAGAAATGGGCGATTTTTTTGCCTCCCCACAAATCGACCCGGCCTAATGTACACTTGTGCTTGACAACATACAATATTTTTCCTGCTAATTTGTTTCGTTAATTTTTTATGAAAGTAGTTTTCATGGTACTACCAAATTAACCTTGCGTAAGTTAGTCGTGGCCGACATCACGTAGGATAGGACAAAAGCAACTGCAACGAATCGTAACAGATGGCGATCCCATGTGGAGTGATTAGGAAATAAAAATTACCAAAACCTTACGCAAAAAACTGCCACATTTTTTACAAAATTCAAAAAAATGTAGCAAATTTCCAAAAATTATCATCAAAAATGTTTACTTCTTAAAAAAACTTCTTTAAAAAACTTCTGTTAAGCACTTTTATAACTCATTAAACTTTATTTAGTCTCAAAATCAAGCAAATTTTTAGTTTCTTGTTCTTTTTTCTACCTCCATTACTTTTTTATAAAAAATGTATAAAAAAAATTTAACACGAAAGTAAAAAGCACAAATATTACAAAAAGATAAATTGACCTAATTATATGAGCACAAGTGTGCCTACGTAAAATAAAATGAACAAACTCAAAAAATTAAAATGCCAACAATCAGCTTGCTGGCATCATCAAATCGGCATTTGTGTCACTTTAATGTTGATCAAATATTTAATAAAATTTTACATCCTTTTATTTGCGCATAAGCAAACTTCCGCTCGTTTATCTAAGTAAATAAACTCCTTAAATATGAAAAGCAAAAAAAAAATCAAAGAAAACGGGGCAAACGAGGCAAAAGAGTTGGAACATATCAGCCGGAAAGCAAACATGCCTACTTAGTAATATTTATTTGGCATAAGAATGGCAGAGGTTTTAGAAAAAGTGACGACAGCCAAGAAGCAAAGCAAGTAAAGTGCTTTTGCCAACAGCTGCCGTTGTCGCCGTCTTCGATTGTCGCTGGATTCACTGAAGTGTAAGAATATTTTGTTAAAGTTACAACAAACACAGATTTATAGAAATAAACAAGCAACATGCCATGGAATACATACATATGTATGTACTTATTTGGGGATGGAAAACATGCGAACCCGTGATTTTTTGGGTGTCGAAAATAGCGATAAATTAATAATACCGAAATTAATGGATACCGAAAATTAATAAATTATAATTTTTTTTTTCAAGTTAAAAGGTCGCATAGATTTAAAATAAAATGTTATTGAGAAAAAGTTCACATTTATTTAATTTGTAAAATGTTCTGTTTTTGTCCCCAAACAGAGGTTCATCCGGAAAAAATTATGTTTGCCCAAAATTCGGAACTCCGTATTTGCATGTGAGTTGGAATTTCGATCATAATTTTTAAAATTTTCACGTGTTCGGAATGTTGGTGATGTTGGTGCTAAGTTCGACGGCAGTATAATAATTTGAAAACTATACTTTTATTCTGGTCAACTTGCACAAAATTTGTTTACACTATCCAACATTTTTTTTTAATCCTCAAAGTAGGTTTTTTATGGTCCATTAACTATTTAAGTGGTCGGCATTCGTCAGTCATTTTTCGAGACCAAAACTCAAAAACAGAGGAGGATAATACAAAGTGTACTGCAGGGTCGAAGCGCTTTCAATCACCAGAAGAAGTCACACTGGTCTGCTATGCTGACGATTGTTCCATAATGATGTCGGGCAATTGCGCTTTTTCACTGCGAGGAATCTCCAACTTTTCTCACTAAATCCCTAATAGTTTGGGCATCAACTTTGATAGTTTGCTGTTCTTTTCAGCGTACACAATGGCAATTGCTACAAAGGTCCAAAATCGCAATAAAATCTGCTAATCGCTTTTTCGGTACCACTTGGGACAAAGCCAAAAAAAAGGTTGCTGGCGGCATTTAAAGCAATTGGTCGGCCAGTTCTGAAATATGCTGCACCCGTTTGATCACCTGTCTCCAGTGGTAGGCAGTGGACAAAGATCTAGGCATGTCAGAATACTGCAATCGGAACAGCTCCGGAATGTATCCTGATGCCCTCCCTGCAACACCAAGACAATAAGGCTTTCATGATCCCAGTTAAGGAGTATAGCAAAATGCTCAATAAGCTCACCGAAGGTATCACCACTGCAGACATTTGTTAGAGCCTGAGCCACTTCTCAGGCACGTCAGGCGGCATCTCTTGATTTACACAAGGACAAAATTCAACTACAACTATTGGACCGGGAAGTAAACAGACAGACATTAAACGACATTTATGGGAAGACCCGTACTATCTTCTTAAACTTCCGAATGCCGTTATCGTAGTCCAGTCACAATTCACATATTGCAGACGAAGAGCTTCAGCTGTCTCGCGAGACCTGCGTATCTTTGGCAGTTCTGGTTATTGCAATAGGTTAAAGTCCTACTTAACCAGAATCGACCACGACCTACACAATATATTTATGTCAAGAATGTGAAGGCACACAGCAAGACACTAACCACCTATTCACATGGACTACCAAACCTACTCACTTAACACCCCTCTCCCCCTGGACCCAACCTGTCGGAACCGCACGTTTCCTGAGCCTACGGGTAGATGATTTAGACGGAAACAATCGATGACTACACCACACTGGCAAGGTTTAGTAAGCTATTATAACAACAACAGCAACAGCTGACCTCACCCCATTATCATCAGTAAATTATTTCGATCAAAGCTCCTTTTTTTCATTTTTAAAAATAAATAGCAATCCAAAGGAGCTAAATCTGTACCAAGGAGAGGATGTTAAGTGTTGCCAAAATAACTCGCGCTTTATGAACGGTGCTTTGTCGTGTCTATTCGTGCCTTCTGCCCATTTTCCGTTTCCTTTTTTCTTGCCTTCCGTTTTCTTCATTCTTTGAACAGTGGATTATAGTTCCACTATCTATAATTTTTTTTCCTTTTTCCCCCTTAATTTATTTAAAATTAAAAAAAAACAATAAATATTTGAGTTTCCATTAATTTTGTAAGCTGAAATAGAAACTAAAAAACCAGAAATCGAGGAAATTTTTTTTTTTTTTTTTTGTGATATAAGATGTTTTTTAATACACTGCGTTAAATCACCATAGTACAGGCATTTATTGACAAGTATTGAGAATTTGCTTTTGTTAATTTAGTTTTAAACATTTTTTTATGAAAATTGTTCATTCTCATACAAAAATCATGTAGATAGATCAAGTTTCAAAGTTTGTAAAAATTGAAAAAAATCAACAAATTCACATCAAAATTTCTCACTTTTGAATCAGAATTTTTAGAAAAATTTTTAGTATGCCGCTTTATAGCCCATTGAATTTTAGTATAATGAAATGCAAATTCCAAGTGATTGAAAAATCTTTTAGACTTTCGACAATTTTCTGTTTTTTGCTGACGGCTTTAGTGGTTTTCTTCCACACAAATATAAAAAAATTTCGAACAATCGGTATCTGGTGAAAATGCAAAAGGCCGCCATCATAAAAAAAATTTCAAAAAGTAACGCGATGTGGTGCTACTTTGTGCTACAATCAAATATAATGCGAAATGAAATTGCGTACGCCAATTATTTTTAAGATCCTGAATAAAGAGTTTGAAATTTTTACGGAAATTTTTATTTTAGTTTTTTAATACAAACGAGGCTTGAACATATGGTTTTTTTTTTAGATGAATGAACTGTATTTTCGTTAAAAAAAATAATAATAAAATTAAATATAAAAAAAAGGAATTAGCAATTAACTTCATTTAATGTTCATTTAATACCACAACATGGCTTGTTGAAATGCTTCCAGACTAAGACTTATTAAAATTCTACAGAATTTAGTCTTAGAGTGAAAAATTTATGCGTAAAATTGATGCATGCGCTTGCGAAATGTTGCTGTCTCTTCCTAATTAGCACAGAGCCGCAGCGATGCTTCTCGGGCATTGCATCTCCGTCGGTGCGAAGACCTTTTGTTAAGCGCATTTCTGTGGTAAGTATTACCAGTTTAAAGATATGACATCTTCGTGAGTTAACATGATTATCTTTTACGTACATATGTAAAAAAGTAATATCCCAGTACAAAATCTTTAATTTCCAAAGGAGTCCCGAATTCCCGGAACTACATCGCAAACATCCCGGAGTTCGGGCATCAACAATTACCACTAATATGCACATCCCTAGAACAAATATTAGAAAATTTTGTCAAGTAGGTACATACTTCCTTTTACACACTTCCTTTTATACACATACTCAAATTCGTAGATAAGTGCACTTGTGCGGCAAATGTCAAAAAATTATTTTCGTACTGGCAAACGTCGACAAAGAACCAATTCAAGTTTGAATTGGCATTGAATTCGTGAAGGCATGTTAAGATTTTTTTTCTTGAAATTCTTGTCATACGCTGCTACTTACACTCGCTCGCACTCATATGCATACCAGTGCGAGTATAAGGGAGTACGCGTACACACACAGATATGGATATGTGTGTGTGCCATTTGCCAGTAGTCGTATGTGTATGTCACTTAGCAAACAAATGTCGCTTATAAAGTGAACAATTGAATTTGGCGAAGTGACACAATCTTTGCCATGTTTACATTTTTTCACATCGTTGCACGCGTCTAATACAATATCAACATTTTATAAATCTGAAAAGTGAAACTGTGTTTGATGTCTTGTTTATTCTGCCTGCCTGTCATACATTTTCTTTTCCTTTACATTTTACAATAAGTGACATACATATATTTCTACTTTTCTTTTCTATTTCCTTTTTTCTACACATTATGATTCAGTTTCACAGGCTAAATGCAAGCAGAAAACGGTAAGAAATTTACATTTTGCGCACTTATATGGTATGTGCTCATATATGTAACGCCTCTACAGGCTGTACTTGATCTTGATAAAATTCAACTGATGGTGCATATACATGGTTTTTTTGAGATCATTATTTGTTTGAATCGTAAGGCTAGTACTAACTTAACGGCCGTGAAATTTCGCCCTAAACATACATATGTACATTGCCGTGAAATGTTGCTAACAATATTCATTGTCAAATGAGAAGAAACGTCAAATTTATGTGCCTCGTAGCAATTGTCAAATTTTGGTAAGAAAAGTGTTTCTAAACAAATTAATACACATATACTTAGTTCAGCCATAAGTACTGTTACAAAGTAAGTGCGATATAGATATGAAATTATAAAACTTCTTTAATGAAGTTAGTTTTGTTTAATCATTTTAATATTGGAAAAAAAAACCAAAATCTAATTTTCATTCGAAATGGTCACCATTTGCTTTTACACAAACCTTCAAACGATTACGCCATTTAGCTATTGCAGCACCCACGGTTTCCATGGATATTGATGTCGCTGCTGAAATCAGAACTATCGCAGGTATACTGACAGGCCACAATTCGTTAGCGGCAGACGCATATAAAATGGGAATTACAACAATGATAGCTGCTGATTTTGCAATGAACTAGAAGAGATTGAAACTCTTGGACACCTTCTATGTTCTTGCCCTGCATTAGCTAGAACCCGAATGAAATGTTAAGGAGCTGACAGCTGAGAGGTTAGAATGTCTCTCGGGGTCAGAGTTTCAGAGCTTACTTAGATTCGCAAAAGACGCAGACTTATTACAAGAAGCCTACTACAAGGTAACGTAAGAGTCAAGCTCCATCTGGTACCACTAAGGACCAATAGGCATATGTGATGGCTTTCAGCCAGCCAGATCAACTTAACCTAACCTTACTTGACGTCGCTACTTGAACCAAAGATTGTTTGAGACTTTCCAAATTTCTGTGCGGTATTCCACAAGTCATGTTCTCCAATTCTGATCACAAACTGTAGTCCAATGAATTCAGATCTGGACTTCCAGACGGCCAATCTTCAGCGGCTATCAACCCAGAATTATTGGTTTTTATGCACCTTATGGGCTGGAACGGAATATCGTCGGAAAATCCAATGCTCTCCATTGAAGAGAGTTCTGCTCAACTGATTCATCACACCTTCTAATACAGCTTCCTATTTCACTTTTGTCGCGGTCTTAACCCCTTTTTCGCAGAAGAGATGAAACGCATTTACAAGATACTCCCCACCAAACCATTACGTAGGCTGGATGGTGGCGTTGCTGAACCGTTGGAAGAATATTTTTTGCGCCTTTAGAAGTTTTAGCATAGATTTTGTCATTTTGCTTATTAAAAACTTCTTCAATAGTGAAAGTTTTCTCATCTGTGAAAATAATATTTTCATGGCCGTTGACTGCCACCGAAGAAGCTGTTTGTATGAGTCGTGTCTAATTTTCTTCAAGTGCCATGTCAAAAAATAGCAGTTGAGCGACCGAAGGCTTTCATGTGGAGATCATCTCTAATTAATCTTGATGGATCTGGTTGTTACATTAATACCCTTGGATCTAATTTTCTGATTTCTGAAGGGATTTGAGGGAATTCTTTCTTGAACACGGCTTTCGTGGCTGTACTGGTTCGAACTACGCGAGGACGACCACTTCTTTTTCTGTCTGTCACGATTAATAATGCGGTAAACAATTATTCTCGAAATATTACGTTTTTTCAGCAGTTCGTAAATTTTACTTGCACTTATGCCACACTTCTGTAATGCGATTTTCCTTACTTCCCCACTGCATTGTTAACAAGCGAAATTTGCCACGAAATTAAGTATAATTCATGAGTAGACAATGCAATTTTTAACAAAACTCTTTGCGGTGAATTTGTTTTCGCCGTATGCATTGTTAAGTTTGTCACACAATTTGTGGCATCACTACGTATATAGGTACATATAATGACATAAACAAATTTAAATCCGATTTAGTAGCACTCTCTGTGAAAACGTTACGCTTACAAATGCCAAATCTTCATAGTATTGCAATTCAGGCTCTTCACTCGCAAACGAACTATCAGTCTTCGCTAAATTTTAAATACTGTATGCATTTAAATTTGTGTGAAAAATTGTTGCTGGCATGTTGGGTGTGAACTGTACTCCTTTGCCGTGAGATATGAAATTTCACGCATATTTCACGGCTATGCAATTTGTATGGATTTTGATAACCACATCGCGCGAAAGGGGAACTTAGTACTATGCCTTACTCAAAATGGCGTAGATATTAAGATTTTTTATTTCAAAATAATCAGTTTTTTTTTTCAACATGATTTTGAGGTTAACCCATTTAGTTTCAATCGGAGGCATACCTATAACTGGATAAGACTTTTACATTTTTTAATTACCCTAAATACAATTAACGTCGGGCATTTCTCCACGAGTATGGAGTAGATCTCCGACTTGACCTGCTGTCAGGTCCTGAAGTTTTCCTGAAAATTTATTGATTTTACAAGTCAGCCCACAAATGTTTCAAGTCAAAACCTGATGATTGCCAAACAGGGCAATACCTCAGTTGTTCATTAAGAACTTCTTTGTTACCATTGTCAAAGTTTAGGATTAGTATGTTTTGTTGCAAAACACATAAAAAACGAAATTTCTCTTTCGGCCAAGCTAACATTTAATCCTCCAAAATCGCAGCATGTTACTTTTTTAGGGGAACCGCTTCAATGAGAGGAGGGACGTACCATCATAAATGGTCTTCCCTTCCCAATATGGTCTCACTCAATTACTTACATACAGTTCTCACTCATACAAATACACAACTATTTGTATTATGTTTTATATATTTACATATTTGTATAGCTTTTGACCAGTTATACAGAAAGTACTCCCGCTACTAGGAAAACAATACAACATTTATATTTGTACTCACCTCCGCTGGGAATGTATACCCCTCCACGCTATGCTCCGAACCAAACTGATCGTGAAGTCCGTAGTGTATGTGAATTTCGTGAAATCGATATCTGTATGACAGAGGTCCCCCGGATATGTTAACTGGTGTTTGCATGCCATCATAATTCGCTACTGTCTCATTGCCAGCTGTGAAGATGACACTATGGCCGGTATTGCTGATCAAACCGCTTATCTAAAAAAAGTATATATATATGCAGCAAAATAAATGTAAAAAGCATTTCCTTAAGCTTAACTTAAGTTGAAATGGTTTCCTTAGGCAACCGTTTTCACGATTTATCAACACATACTCACCCTATGTTTGTCAATATGTAGGGGTCTCAGATTCGGATCGAATAGCAAACGCTGTGGCTCCAAGTTCACTGGCGATTGGCGCCGACCTTTATTACAAAGTGACCACTCCGGGTTGATGAGACCCCAAAAGGCAGGACCTGAAATGGGGCAGAGAAACAGTTGTGGTGAAAAACAAAAAGTTGCAAAATCGAGGTAAATGTTAGGCGTTTTGACGTATGTCTTTTATTTTTCACGCTAAGCTGAAATAACCACTGATTTTTCAACACAAAACCTAAATTGTAGTCAATTTTTCCAATTTTTGCGAGTTTAACGAGATATTGTCGACAATATTGAAATGAAAGGTTTATTTATTAGTAAAAGGTCTTATAGCTGTGTCTATTCCGAATGTAAAATTTTGTAAAACAAAAAAACCAGTGAAATGAAAGTTTTGTTCACTACTTTCATATTTGCAAATTTAATGCGGTTCTCCTGTATCCATTCTGAATCTAGCAAGCATTATTTCATCAAAATTTATAAGAAATTTTCCAAGTGAAAAACGTTTTTGTACAAATAAAATAAAAACAGAACATTCTCGAGTTGAGCAGAGACTTTAGAAGAATATTATAACGTCAAAAAAAAAAAAACAAAAAAATGCAAAAAGTAACGCAATTTGCTGACTTACTTCTGCAACTTTCTGACTTACCCTGACATAGTATTACCTAACTAAACCTCACCGAACCTAATGTTATCGACATCAATCCAACCGTACACAATGTGAGACAATCGAACCCCGTGTGCTGCTTTTCTGCGTTGCAAAAGGAAGTCATTTTGATGTAACAAAAATGATTTCGCTTATCACACATTCTGATTTATGTTTATTTAATACACTTAGGTAAGGTGAGGTTAGGTTAGATGCACTTATGCTAAGTTTTAGTAGGTCTTGATCATTCAAGAGTGATGATTTTTCACAGTCATTAAATTGTACATGCTTACCAGCAAATTGCAAACGGTTCTGCTGTGTTATGCAAGCTTCCGTTGGTCAGTTTGGATTAGGTAAGCTTGGGTTATAATGAGTTTTGATATGTTGGATGTATAACTTTATGCTGTCTTTCAAAATTAGCCACAATGAGCTGTAAAGCATTATCGGTCATGCGGTATTCTCTCGCAGTCTCGGTGCAGCTGGATTTTTTTAAATGTGGAAAAAAACTTAAAAAAAAAAAATTGTTACTTTTACAGTTTTCAATGTATGAAGATGAAATAACGTATTCCGAGCACATTTTATTGGAATTTAAAAATATGTATATATTTGTGGTGCCCGTTTGAGAGTAGTGGCCAAAAAATTGCATCAAAATGAAAAGAACGTGGAAAAATTCCACAAATCAGAGCTTGTTATTGAAAATTTCTTTTGAACGTCAATCGTTCAATCTTAGAATTATATTCATGATGCACATACACTCCTCTTCAAATCATCGCATTGAAATAAAAAACCGGTTGAAAAATGGGTTAGTTGTGTATTTTTACTTCATCAAAAACACCATAAATCGGGTTTTTAACAATAAATTTTCTAAACACAGTTTTGTGTTGTGCTGGTCTTGACCTAAAACGTGCACTATATCACTTGAAGAGTTCTTTCGATTTTTTTTAGTTTGTAGCACCGTGTAATTAGTCTTGTATATTGTTGGGGGAAGTGCGCTTTTTCTCTGTCCATAGCTGTATGTATTGTTCGGAACGAAAGGATTAATTAAGACGTTTAAGTATTGTGTGAGATACCTCATCTGTCCTCCTTTAGTCGCAGATATAAAAATATGGACACTACGAATAATTTTAAGGTTCTCTTGAGGCATGGGAATAACGAAGGTATGCACAAGCGGAAATATGTAAAAAAATATTATTATTCTTACGATTTTGGATAAATTTATCTTCAAAGTCCAGATACATACAAAAACTTACATAATTATCAGTTCATTGACCTCTTCACGAAGATTTTCATATTGGTTTCCAAATAGCAGAGACGGATTAAAAAAACAAGTTCGCTAGGACTCGTCTTCGCTTTGCTCATTGCGAGGCGTCCATAATTACATTTCTTTAAACGGTATCGTGTATAGAGGAGCCTGTGAAGTGGACTATCTTGAAATAGCAAACAAAATTACTTAAAGAATGCCGTCTAAAACTACTGAAGATCTAATTCTCTTCTGAATTTATTTTTATGCGTCAAGGAGGGTTTCAAATGACGACGGGTTAAACGTTGATAGACTCCAGGGGCTAAGTTGATTTGGCGGTATCTGACTTTCTGTTTTTTAAAAAGCACGGCAAGTGACTCAACAGTATATGGTACAGTACCTTTTATGTACGACTTTGACCAAGATCGTGTAAGAATTAAATTTTTGTTATTGTGTTTTTTGTAGTCACGCAGTTTGAAGTATGGCAATAAACTGCAATTGACCAATGCCATTTAGGTCAGCTTAAACGCTACCAAAATTAATCCGGATATATGCGTTACAGCTATTGAATATTAGACCTCTGTTCAACAACACAACATTCCATACATAGCTGCATATTTTTAAAAGTTCGTTTGAAATGATGTGCGCGCTATAACTCGCTTTCCGTATCTTTCTTCTTTTCGCCACCTTATTGCAAATTTATATAACTAGCATTCTAAGTTAAATATTGCGTGAGCGCTTACGGCAGCTGCTCTCATCTTGACAACTCTATTTAACTCCTGCAAATACCTATTAAGATAATTGTTGCTAATAACTCTGAGCAGAAGACAAGAATGTGATATAGCAATAATGAAAGAGGAATTGCTGCAGATTGGACTTCCTACCATTTGGTACCCAAACGTCACAATTTATTTACAGTCTACTAAATTTTTCTTATTGAGTTTGAAGATGATCTAAATTATTTGAAAATGATTCTTATAAAACTACAAAATATTCCTTATTTCAAAATTTGTTTGCGCTTCTTCTACAAGAAGAAAATTAGTTACTCATACGCCCCGCAAACCTCTCCAGCCAGAATTTTGCATTTCAATAAATCTACACCAACTTTAAGAAAAACAACTTTTTTTCAATTTATCTTTGCAAAATATATACATATGTATATCTATACAACAAAAAGAAATGCATAATAATAAAAACTAGGCACTCATTGTACGAAAACTGAGAAGCATACAATAAAAAACTTTTGCAGTAAACAAATGAAAGTATAAGTAACTGAAACTTTCTGAATGCATCAAACAAATAAGAAAACCAAGTTAGGTAAATAAGTAAAGGTAAAAATGAAGAACAACAAACACACAAACAAAGAAAGTTGAAGTAAACGAAAACTAACGATTCGAAAAAAATAACTTAGAAAGATTTTGTAGAAATTGAAGCACAAAAAAAAAGTGATGTGAAATAAGATGTTAACTGAAGTGAATTTTCCGCAAGTATAAAGTTTCAATGAAGAAAAGTAAATAAATGCAGTTCTGTTGTGTACCGAGAGTGAAGTATTAGGCAACAGAATTAATATGTATGTAGCGAAAAATACGAAATGGAATTACAAGCAATGGTCTCTATAACATATTCAAGACTATATATTAAATTTTTCGATATATATTTGTGTGTAGTGATATTAAAATCGAATTGGCTAATAATTGTTAAGGTACTTGTATATTTAGAACGTGAATTTTAATGGCATAAAAGCTTAAGAGAGAGCAATCAGGCAAATTATAAGCAATATTATTTCTATTCGCAAAACTGAAGCCAGCAAACGGCTAGAAATATCACCAAATTCTGTGAAAACGAAAGGCTGGGGAATCATCCGCCCTCGAGCTGCGCACCCACTTCAGGTTAATGTAGATGCAATGGTTGCAATATTTTTTGACTGAAGTTTACACGAAGCGTGAAAATACTTATATTTGAAGCGCAGACTGCTTCGCAGAATACAACGCAGTAATACAAATCCAATAATCCAATTGTGCCCGATTATCGCACTAATTTAACCTTCTACTTCGTTAATTTATCATCGTCGGTGGTAAGTTTGGTGGCCTATGCCACCAAAAAGACGTTTTAGAGTAGAACGAAAAAACTGAATATATTCATAAATTTTACACAATCGGTATGATATTTTCGTGTTGTTTCACTCTAAGTACATTTTATATCTTAATATATGACTCGAAAGCTCGGTCAAATACCGTCGATATCATTCCGGTAATGACATTTTTAACTTGAATCAGCTGAATGAAATTAGGGGAAGATCTGTCTAATTCATTTGCTGACCAAAAGATAGTTTTGTATTAACATTTGTATGGTTTGATCTCATAATAGCAAAGTGAAAATTAGGCAGCGTAAATTAATAAAAACCTGACGTTCTGAATAGATTAAATCCCCACAAATTCCCCGAAAACTCTCACAAATACCTTAGGTAAAAACTTTATCTTGCATGGAGGCACAATAAGTCATATTACAAAAAAATTAACAGGTAGGTACCTCTTGAATTTCGTGAGGATTTTCAGTGGCATAAATACGGCAATTTTGCTTGTTTACCGTCCCATTCAATAAGAAATGAGCCTCATCGGACATGATGATTTTGTTGTTCTTATTTTGACTTCTTTTGTTGAATGTAAATTTCAACAATTTGGGAGCGCTCGCGTGGCATGTACTGTTCCATGGTAAAAATCTGCTTGGACTGACGCTTCCAACGCGGTATGTCATTAAGCGATCTGATACAGGGTTGCCAGATGGTTCCATTGAATACGGTCAACCCTGTACTTGTTCCAATAAATCTGGCCGTATGGCGTCAGTGGTGGCTTTAATATTGCATCAAATCGCTGTGTGGCAAGTTACGCAGTCTTGTTGGAGCGAAATTTCGTCGATATTTAACTGATTAATTAAAAAAAAAAAAAACTCATTCACCGTAACGGCAGCTCGTTTCACATTATTCCACAAAATATATAAGAACCTACGATGCAGCCCGTGCCCTATGAGCTTGATGGAACAGATTTGTTTTTCTTCCAAATAAATTTCCAGAATTTGGAAGCGTTATTCTGGTGTTAAACGACTCATGATGACTTGCCGAGTCTTATTGATCAGAAATGTCAACAAGATTGCCATTCTCAGCTGTGAGACCATAGTTATTGGTACCGATAGTTCTCATGCTACTACAGGAACACCTGGTATATTGAAATGCGCGCTTGCTTCCCCTCTTATAAATTATTGCACACGTTTATGTACATTGCCGCAAATATGCTTGCGTGTGTATGTCTGACGCTCAACTAATCTCTCACAAATTCTCTCAAATTTATTACAGTTCAACTTGCAACTGAAACTACAAGTAGAGCTATAGGCGACATCACCTAACCCAACTCCCGCCTATGTGCACCAGTTTGGTCAGCTCACCTCACAGCGCTTAAGCTCACACACACAGATTTAGTGCCTACATACACACCAGCAAAGTGTGAGAAATAATTATTGCTTTATCGTGTCACATTACCAAATACGCACCAAAAGATTTATGAACTAAAATTGTTGCCACCTTCTGGCAGGCGTAAGTAAATGGGGAGTGGAGAAAGGAGTGGAGGATATTGCTTTCGTAACTTACAGCTACTGAAATGCCTGCAGTTACGGCAAACAAACTGCAAAATCACCGAAACATCCCATAAACAACTAACCGATTTTTGTTTTCTGTTGTTTTTAATTTAGTCGTGTTAGTCAAAATTGCTATCGCTTTTGCTTTTGTAAATGCGTGTAAGTCAGTAGTTGGTGGCGGCTTGGTGACTACAATATTTGCCTACACCTCTCACCACTATACTCTCATTGAAACTATGCTTGCAACAGCATAACGGATGTGCATATGCATATATAGAGCGAAGTAGTGTGCGAAAGTGCCAAGGGGCAGCAGCAATAATAACCGTTGGAGTAGCAGCAACACACACAACAGATGAAGCAGTCGCGGTCGTGTCAGAACCGCAGTAAAATTTATGAGTTCAACGAAAGATTGAAAAACAAAACGTGCAATACAAATATAGGCATATATCATGCATGAGAGTGTGTGTGTGTGTTTGTGTGTAGAATTCACAAACGGATGCATAGAAATGTAGATATCCATACGTACTGCTGCAGAGATAGCGCATTTGGCATGACAGCCACCTAACTAAACCATTTTGCATGCCACCGCCACCGAAACACATAAACAAATTTAAGCTCATGAACATGCATATGTGTATGTACGTATGTGCGAATAGATGCTCCAACGCCTTCTAGATGTGTACCACTGAAAACCACACATTTAATATCCAAAGGCGAACAAGTTCATTTCCTTTGCAAAATGAAGCGTTGGTGGTTAGTAAATTGGGAAAATATGAAAAAATATGCAAGTGTTGCTCCAACAGCAATAACAGCAAAAATAACTACAGGCTTGTATGTATGTATAATGAAAATAGCGAAACAAGAGCTAAGCCAAACAAACTTGCGGCAATGCGGCTATGTCCATTTATACTGTACGGCGCAAGAATATGGCCACAGGGACATAAACAAGGCGAATGAGATGGATACCGCAACAGCAGCAGCATGAGCAAAAGCAAAGGCAACAACAGCAGCAGTATGACCAATGGTCAGTGGTTGGCGAGTAAGTCAAACTGAGCACGCGAAGTTTTGCGGTCTGTGAAGTGCTGGCGCTTTTTTCCTTTCCTGGATGCTGTTTTTCTCCGATTTTTTTTTTTGTCTGTATTAAGCAAGTGTTGATAACACAAATTTGTTGTGAAACATTTTTTTAATTTTAGCTGCGAGCTGTCCATTTCCACTCACAGACATGTGCTACACACAGGCATTTTTTAACCCTCCTGCAAGTTTCTTAAATAACATATAAACATGCCACTGTACTACGGAGCTGATCCGAAGCGAATCGAAGCAGCAAGCTTTGAGGGATATATTTGTATATCTTAGATGACAAAACCTATTAACTAATGTATTTAATAAAAAAATTAGAACCTTTTTAGAACAGAAGAACTCACACACCAAAACAAGCTGAGGCAAGAGTATTACAGTATTTTACCTAGATCTACACATTACCTTCCTTCATGTGTTGAGAGTCCTCACCTAGTAAAACATGCCCTTATTGTTGGTAATACAAACGCGAGAGGAATCACCATTGGGAGAGCTAAATCATATTTAAATGCTTTAACAATTAGACGAGAGAAAGCCGTTTGTGGACATAATATACTCGGGAAAAATTTTTCGAATTAAAATCAAATTACAAATATATGTGACCTGGTCTATGAAAAGGTGCCTTGCGTGTCAAAAAACTATTTTTCACTTTTTTGTTGATTCGAATAGTGTGTGGAAGGCTCTTTAAAATGGTAAAAACCAGAAAGTCATAATTTGTTTAAAAGTTTGTTAAAAGTAAAAAAAAAAAGAAAAGTGCAAATATGAATATACAAAAGCTAACTTATTTTTTAAAACGATTTCTGCGATTTGCATTAAGGGGTTAGTCTACTTTGTCACTTTAAAATTTTTCAATTTTTTTTTTTTGCATAATTTGAAAGTATATATATCCAGAAATATTGTGTAAAAATTTTAAGAAAATCCGAGCACTCTAACTATTTTTTTTTTACCTGAACATCAGTACCTTATTTCGTCTACCTGCGCGTATAAAAACTTTAAACGCGTTTTTCTCAAAACAACGTTTTCAAAATCTAGCTCCACTGTATCTCAAAAACTAATCAACCGATTTTCATAAAATTTGGATCACCTATTCTAGACATAATTTGCACCAAATTGACGCTCGGGGGTTTTGAAATTTTAAATTTTTACTATATATTTTTTTTAAATATGCGAAAAAAAACCGTTCTATCAAAAATTTTCCATTTTTATCAGCCATTTTTTTTGTCTTCATTAAAACCTAATATCCGAGGGTCATTTTGTAGCCAGTATCTTACTGAATCTGAAACATTTTGTTTTTTTTGTTTCAGACAAGCCGTTCTTGAGTTCTGATGGAGCTGCCTCACCAACCCATGTTTGAGACGTTACGCTTCACTGCTATTTTTTTACTAATATTACTATAAAATTGAATAAAAAAAAATTTTTTTCTGAATTTTAAGACTTTATTTAATAAATCAAACAAATTTTATATTACTATCATTTATAGTTTTCTCAAAAAAAAAATCACGAATATAGCCTTTTTTTCGAGTCTCCAAAGTAGACTGACCCCTTAACTTTTTCTTATTTATTTATATATAAAAAAAATGTTTTTCACTGCTTCTGTGATTTTATTGATACTGTGATCTGTGCTGAAGAAAATAAGTCAAACCGGATTGAAAAATATTAATATTTAAAAAAGTTACAAGGGTTTTAAGAAGTTTAAACTTTAACTGCTGTTTTCTCGAAAACTTGTTTTCGCACGTAAGGTACCTTTTCGTAGACCTGGTCACATATATAAATATTAAGGCATAGATAGTTTACTAGTTTAGGACATTTTAACTAATCTGTTCTTGGATATTTTTTTATTTAAATATGTATTGAATTGATCCAAAGTCAAACTAATACCTTTATGAGTCCAAAAATTCTGCAAAACAAAACAAATATGTGGTCCAAAATCTTTTCCAGCAGACTTTGCAGGTGTTTCTAAATCAGCAGTTAATAGCTAAAATATGAGCTTACGTATATAAAAATCAACCCATTTCGCTTCAGAAGAAAACGCAGTGTGGAAGAAACCCCTATAGAACATTGGACAAGGAAAACCCCGAAAATTTTATTACAAAACCGAAAAAAGTGCTGCAGTGTTAGCTCAGTTAGTTCAACTGAAGTAGTCTACTAGCAAAAGATAGAGGCAAACAGTACGTAACAGATTTGCTCAATCATACACACAAGCCATCATAGAGCCGAAAGGGAATGTGGCTAAATATTGATTAGTACAGGGTGGGCCACATAAGACCTACTAATGACTAATACTACTGCCTAGCAGTATGCGCAGTTGCTCCATCTTGCTGCAACCACAAATTAGGATACTGCTCCGCCATTTGCCGCAAAAAGTGTTCAGTAAATTTTCTGTAAGAAGCTCCTAAAATCGATTCCGCCGTTTCATCCTCATTTTCGAAGAAATATGGACCGATAACTCTGGTGGCCATAACACCGCACCAAACAGTACATTTAGATGGGTGCAACTGATGTTCGTGTGTTGCCCTTATGTAGGAATAGAAAAACTACATTTTTTTAACGCGCTGTGTTGTACTGTGGAGTTCCATAATATATTTCCAACAATTCAATTATAACCTACAAAAAGAGAAAAAGAAATATGTCGAAAAATAAAAAAGTTATTTATGCTTAACATTAGTAGGACTTATTTTGCCCACCCTGTATGTAGAAAATAATTTAAATTTGTATTGCAAAATGTAAATTTGTTTATTTTTCTCGCGGAACTTTTATGTTTTTCTAATGATTTTTTTTTATATTCTAAAGGTTTATTTGATAAAAAAAATTCGTTTTCCTTTTAACTAATTTAAGTCTAATGATCTCGTGAATGTTCCAAGTACATTGGCGGCCCGTTGTACGTATGTGCGCTAATAACTATGCACCAAATGCTCCAATTTGTACTGAGTTTTAGACGGATCTTCTTTGACCTAAAAAATCTAAACTTACTAAAAACCCGAAATGTGTTAAAAATTCGTAAAAATAATTTTAAAAATGAAATCGATATCTTTTACAAAATGAATCTGTCTATCGGATGATTTAGAATGTTTGCTCATGGCGTCGCATGGCAATCATATTTGACACTTGCGAATTAGGCAGCTGTGGTATACAAACATAAAAGCAACGGAGCGCGTAAAGGTCACTCAAATGAAATGTCACTCAAAATCATTTTTTTTTATTTAATAAACAAATTATGCAACAACAAAATTGCACGATTAATTTGCGCTACCCTCTATAAATAAATTACATTTTGTTAGAGGGAATAATTTTTTTGCGTTTAAATAATTACGTTAAAATATTGGTGCATAAAAAGTTACATGAAAATTAAACCGTTATTATTTTTTCCACGACGAACACAGTCGGTCTGTACTGACTCTAGTTCAAGAGTTAACCTCTTGGATAGGGATTTATTGAGACAATAATTGAGTGTGGAACGGACTCAATTTTTGGTTGCTTGGTGGAGTATGTGAAAGCAGCACATTTTGCGTAAGAACTCATTTATTTCTAAAATACTCGTATTAGTGGCGTATGTATAAGTAGTATTAAGATGATGTCAGGCAATTAGAATTGCAAAACAAAAATAAATTAATCAAAACAAAATACGTCATACGCTCTTAGGGCAAACAAGTGCCTCAGACGTGAAGTATACGCAGGGGGTAATATAACATCTTTTGATATCTGTAAACCTGATATTCTATAATTTTACAAATAAAAGACAATCTGGCTGGAAAATATTTCTGTATCAGGACTGGCAAAGAGATGGATTATATTTAATTATTCATATTGGAATATCCAATTTGTAAATAACTAAACAAGAAAAACTAAGAAGTACTTGGTGGCTCCGGCATTAAACATTAGCAAAGTGGGCAAACTGCTTACTTGATCTAAAAACTTTGTCCCACCCTAAAATTTACTAAACAAAAATTTACTAAACAGAAACTGCGTATCTCTCGCTCAACAAACTCCAATAGCGTTCACTCTTCAAGTAGCAACTGCACCTGCATTTTGTTTATATTTTTCTCAACTCCACTTCATTCGATTTTGTGACGATATTTATGTGTGTGGCTTTCTCGACCACCTGTCCTTACATGTGCTGGCTTATGTAACTTTTTTCACCAACTTTTTGCGGAAGTTTACTCTATTAGCTGATATGAGCGATATACTAAAGTAACAAATATTACTACTAAACGTCGGGAAAAAGCAAAAATAAGCAAGCGAATTAACTCAGAATAATTTGTACGAGCAGGGTCGCTATTCACAACTTACCCACAACTTGTAGCTTGAACTTCTGCGCGCGGTTACAGTGTTGCAAATTCTATGGGTAAAAGCGATGAGCTGCAAAGTTGCACAGCTGAATAATGTAGAGAGGAACAAAAAAAGAATAATGTCACATGACGTATAATACCGACTGCCGGAGTGGAACTTCAATCGCTAGCAGCAGCTTTGTTTCATAATTGTGAGTTAGCGCTGGCGTCGGCAGTTTATGTGCCAGCATTTGCAATGAGGGAGTGTACATATAATTTTATATGCGTGGGTGTTACGCTTACCGGTAAACTCATTAGGATTCTCCACGCATTTATATAGCACATTTCTATAGGAGTGCAAAGGCTTGTGTGTGTAAGCGCACTAGAAATAACTGTGAATGCTAAGATATACACATAGTTTACGGTTTGCAACCCGTTGCATGGGATCGCCATGAAATATGAACCAGCGCGACAACTTATCTGATTGCACGTGCTGCACCAATACATACATACATACATGGATGCATACATACATACATGGATACATACATACATGCATATAAGTAGGTAGAATCCGCAAAGAGATGTGTGTGTGTGTGTTTTCGCAGCTATATGCTTGTATTCTCCTTGCTTAACTGGTTCACTGTTGCAACAGCAATGCGGTTTTTTGTGGCTGCTAGCAGAACCCGCATAGTGGAAGTTATGCGCGCCTGGTTTGGTGTCATTTCTGCCAACTTCGGCATCACCTCACCGCAAATTTCTGGGTGTGCACAAATTCTGCTTAAGCCAATGCATAAGTAACCTGGAATGCTTTGAATTTTTAATTGGAATTTGTGTGTTACAACACACAAAGTTTCCTTTGCAATTTTTTTGTTTATTTTTTGTTTTGCGCTAGAAAGCTTAAGAATGTTAGCATTCAGTATAGATTTTCTTGAGCTCTTGTTGCACAGCTAAGTTCTCTTCCCTATTTTTATTTTCCTGTTTGTTTTTTATTTCTTTCTATAGTTTTTGAGGTTATAATCGCATACAGCAATTTTTGGTGAAAACATTTCGGGTGTGCCAACTACTATTGGGAAGTGTAGTTAGAGACTCCTGCTAACTCATTACTTGCAGTACTTACGATTATCAAGATCTGCTTATTAGAGCGGTTCTGCGGTGCTTATGAGATTTCCAGTTCGAGACTAGTACTATTTCACCAGTTGGGAACCAGTGCGCCAGTTACCCGATTGTCTGCTTTTCGAAGCTATCCGAAATGTGATATAATCAAATATAGTAATATTACTTTTATTACTTTTTTGCAAATAATATATTGGGTTGGCCACTAAGTAATTACGGATTTCACTTATACGAGTAGATGGCTTCAGTTGAATTTTTAGGTTTGTAGACGTAGTACAAATGTAAAACACATTTTGTTTTTTGATAGTTGGCAATTCAGCTGTCAATCAGTAAACAAAATTTTTTGATAGGTTGCATAGTTTTCGTTTGGCCTTCGTTGAAAAATCAAAATGAACATTTTCGTCATATTTTCCTTTTTTTATTTTCGCAAAGGGAAAACCACATCGCAAGTTCATAAAAAGTTGTGTGCTGTTTATAGTGACGAAGCACTAAAAGAACGGCAGTGTCAAAATTGGTTTGCCAAATTTCGTTCTGGTGATTTTGCACTCAAAGATGAAAAACGCACCGGTCGTCCAGTTGAAGTTGATGGCGCCCTAATCCAAGCAATAATCGATTTGGATCGTCACGGTACAACACGTGAGATTGCAGAGGCATCATGTATCACATAAATGCATTGAAAGTCACTTAAAACAACTTGGCTATGTTCAAAAACCCGATACATGGGTTCCTCACAAAATGAAAGAAACGCATTTAATGCAACGCATTAACAGCTGCGATTTGTTTGTTGCTAAAGAAACGTAATGAAAATGATCCAGTTTTAAAACGACTGATAAGTAGCGATGAAATATGGGTTGTTTACAACAATATCAAGCAGAAGAGATCGTGGAGCAGGCCATCTGAACCAACTCAAACAACATCAAAAGCTGATATTCATCAAAAGAAGGTTTTGTCATGAGTTTGGTGGGATTATAAGGGAATTATTTACTTTGAGCTCTTACCACCCAACCAAATGGACAATTCTGATGTCTACATTGAACAACAAATGAAATTAAATAATGCAGTTGCAGAAAAGCGGCCCGAATTTGAAAATCAAAAAGGTATTGTATTCCATCATGACAATGCAAAGCCACACACATTTTTGGCCACTCGCCAAAAATGATTGGAACTTGGTTGGGATATTTTGCCACATGCACCATCTGATTACTTTTTGTTTAGATCTTTACAAAACTCCTTGAATGGTAAAAATTTCAATAACGATGATGATGTCCAAACGTACCCGATTTAGTTTTTTGCTAATAAAAAACAGAAGTTTTATGAACGTAGGATTATGATGCTGCCTGAAAGATGGCAAAAAGTCATTGATCAAAATGGGCAATACATTACAAAATGAAGTTATTTAGTTCCCTGAAAAAATTGTCTTTGATTTTCTAAAAAATCGCAATTACTTAGTAGCGAACACAATATTAATAGCAGTCGAGGTGGTTTGCTTAAATTACGGGCGGTAACTTCTTGGGTCTTGATACGAATATGAGCCCAAGCAAGATTCCAACCGTATCGAAATACTAAAATATGCATAGTATTTACGTGAACAAACGGCGCATAATTTGATTAGCCTCAGCCTTATTTTATATGTTCTGGTGGAAAGTGTCAGTTCTCCTTGAGTTTTTTTTTTTTTGTGAATATCTTTCGCAGTTAAACTTAATTTACTATTTTATGTGATTATTTCCAGGTCTCACTTAATAATCCCAATAAATAAGTTTTGAAATGATGTTGAAAAGAGCAAAATTAAAATTTTGAAACAAAATGGTGTTTCAAATAGAGAAATTAGCAGTCAAATTTTTTAAAACTTGGGGAGAGATATGCCATTTCTCCCATCAAATTTCAGAGGAGTACAAAAATATTGGGACGCCAGTGCAATATTATCAAAAAAGGGTCAACTAGAAATAGATTTAATGCATCACAAATAGTGAAAAAATTACAGCTTCCAGTAGGAAAACGAAGTGTTCAACAAATTTTATCTTCAGACTAAAATATAAAGTGGAAGGAACCTTTAAAAAGACGCAAACTTACTCAATCACAAAAAGTGGCCAGACTCAAATCTGCAAAAGGGCACATGGGTTCTGCTGATAGCTAAGCAATGTTATTTTTTGGCACATGATGTATTCGGTTGGCAAATAAGTTAGATTTAGTAAGACTTTCTTCAAACAAACGGCAAAACAAAAAACAATAATTATGTTAATAATTTAATAAATTATATATTTCCCGTAGCCGTTTACAACTTCTAGCCACCTCTCCACCAATTTGTTGATGTCGCTCCACCAAAAATCGCCTGGTCTGTTGTCAAAGAAGATGTTGAGCCAGTTTTAAAAAATGTCTTTGTTATAGAAGGTAATGCCCTTAATATGGTTTGACAGGGAGTGGAGAAGATGGTACTCGGTTGGTGCAAGGTCCGGAGAATACGGCGGATGCTGAAGGACCTCCCATTCGAGCTTTCGGAGTGCGGCTTTGACGACATGTAAAACATTGGGCATGGCGTTGATGTGAAGCAGCATGGTATGACCATGTCGATTAGGTCTTTTCAGTCGAATAGCATCATTGACGCGGTGTAGATGGGCAATGTAGAGCTCCTTGTTCAGCGTGATATTATTTTCAAGTATTTCCTAATGCACCAAGTCCTCCCAATCCCACCAAACAGATATCATGATCTTCTTTGGACGAAGATCAGGCTTGACTCTCGGTTTTGGCGTATGCCTTGGAGCCACCCACTTCATTCTTTGTCTCGTATTGATGTATGGTCACCACTTCTCATCTCCCGTGGCGATTCGGTACAAAAAACGCTGTTTATGACCGCGTGTTGCTCGATGGCGGGCGAGATGCTGGGAGGCAATTTGAAAGCGACTTTCTTTGTTTTTTTCGTTGAGCTCAGGCACCCAGACTCCTAATTTTTCGGTAAATCCCATTGAATAAAGTTGACTGAGAATCGTTTTATGATCGAAGTTCATTTTTTGCCGCCAATTCACGACTGGTTTGGCGACCGTACGCCTTTGAAAGTGATTTGAGATGTTATTCATCGAATTCAGAAGGCCTTCCGCTGCGGGACGTGTCACCGACGCCAAAGTCAATGATACCTTCTCCGTACACGTTGCAAATGTCCCGGGCTGCTCCGACATCTTTTGGCCTCGATGAAAAGCAAAGAAGAGTAGGTGTCGAAAATATTGGTTTTTGCCTCCTGGGTATTCCATTTCTAAGCCTCATAACTAATAAAATATTAAATAACTCAAAAATAAAATTAACATAGTTTTATAGAGCAGAAAGAGTTCTATCAAATGAATACTTAAGCTTTACCAAACAGCGAACAAATCGTTGCAAAATGTAGAAGTAAAAAAGTAAATATAAAAACGCTATGAACTTATTCCCTAACCCAACAGTAGCTTGCTTGCAGGCGCACCTCCCAGTAGATTGACGACGCTGCATAATTTGGTGAATTCTTAAACTGAATATATCAAAATTATCCCATAAAACACTTTCCTTTCTGTCCCGATATAGGGCTCCACTTGTATATGGATTAGGTACCGTAGCTTGCACGAACACAGATACAAAAGTCAGGCTTGATTATAGTCGCACAACTTTAACTGCATAACCAGATGCATCAATCTGCGCCCTTGCATGTCGTTCTTCACAAATCGAATTTAACCGTAGATCAGCCCTACAAAAAACTTCACAATTCTATACCGTGTATCTTTTTTGATACATACTGAATTATTATTAAAAATGAAACAAACCAATGTGTTTTTAACTAGATTTTGAGATAGTTATAAAATTAAGCTTTATTGACGTATTTTGTACAAATATTTTCCATATGTTTGTCTTTACAATAAGGTTTTTTGCATTTGCTGCAATATAAAGAGGTCCATTTGTTTTTATTTTCTCCGGAACTATAACACATACAACATCTTGCTCGATTCTTTTTTTTTCCAAACTTTCCATTTTAGCCTTTTGTGATGATCCAGCTTCGTTCTCGTCTGCACTGTTGACGACGCCAGCAAAGAAAATCGACGAAAGCATGCCATTTTGAGTACGTTGGGATTGTTTTTCAACATAAGGTTTAGCTAATGAAATAGCAAGTTCATGAAGAAAACACTTGCGTTTTGTGTGCTTCCTTGTAGACTTCCAGTTTGGATCTATTTCATTATATATAATATATGAGTTTAATGCTGAGATATCAATCATATTGGAAAAAACTGCCATAGTCGAACGATTGTTTTTTCGCTTGCAACTGTAACAGGTTAACATTTTGTCCACCGTATCAACTCCCCCTTTCGGCGAGTTATAAAAGGAAATTAGTTCTGGCAATTTTTTTGAGTTACCTAGAACATTCGCGTCGTGGTGCATTGTGCTCATAACAATTGTGCATTTGTTTTTATGGCTCATATACGAAACAAGAGTAGTTTCCGGAGTAAATGCAAAAGTTGAATCAAATCTAAGAATGTTTTTGCACTGAAGTAACTTTGGAGTAATGGATCTCTTATTTTTGCGCATTGTTCCAACCATTGTTAGATTTCGTTTTAAAAGTTTTTGACCCAAAGTATGCGACGAGAAAAAGTTGTCCATGGTAACGTTGTGACCTTTCAATCCTTCCACTAAATCAAGTACGACCCGCTCGCCTTGGTTGCGCTCTGGAACTCCAGTAATTCCTTTTTCCAAATAAGGCTGTATTTTCCAAACATAACATGTTTCGGAATCAACGGCCAACCAAAACTTTATACCGTACTTCTCGGGTTTCGACGGCAATTCTTTCCCATACTTATTCGAATTTTCAATTATTATTTTCGTAATCGATGTAGGGAAAAATAATAGCATGGAATCTCGGATGTTTCCAACTCGGCTAGATGCCTTTCTTGTTACTCCTAAAAGAAGTAAGTCAGTTTGTAAATTGAAAAATCGTAATATAAAAAAGCACAGTTAGTAACCTGGTCTCAAACTAATGACGTTTTCCGCCCTTGAACGACCGATGGTGTATGGCTCTGGATTCCATTCCACCATCTTTTGCAGTATATAACGGATCAATATCAAAGTTGAGACCAATATTCTCAGAAATATCTGATAAAAAACTTTCATTTGAGTCATTTTCAAACACATAGTCCCCGCCTCAGTTTCTGAATTGGAAAAATTTCCATTTTCAGATTCATCGTTTGAATTGTTATCCAGAAATTCATTCATCAGCTCCTCTAAAGTTAAATATTGCAGGCGCGATATTTTTGAACCAAATTTCACTAACAATCACTTATTCACAAAAAAACGTCCGAATAATATCAAAACAAGGATGAAACTAAAACTATTCGCACGAAAAATCATTAAAAATTTCATATGTATCAAATATGATACAATGAGTAGAATTATGAAGTTTTCGTTTTTCTCGCGGCCTACTTGATTTTAAAATTTGAAACTCAGTTTAAAATGCTTATATCAACGGAACAAACAAAGTCATAAAAGTTGAGGTAAGTGTTGCCAACGTGGACGAATTTATTGGCTTCTAAAATATGAAATGTATCATTTTTGATACAAAGAACGATCTACGGTTAAATTTAATTAAATATTTTTAATGGTATGGGAGAACTTAACACCTCTTTGCGAACAGATGCCAATATTCTTGCAATGGTTCTAATAAAAAATTGCGCTTGATTTCATAGGCTTTAAGGCTTCTTAAACAAATCTTTATTTAATTTTAGTGCTGCTTGAAAAACTCTTGTTATTTCAGCATTTTCTTCCACATAAAAGACTTTTTCTTTTAATTGCCAGCATAGTAAACGAAATTGCCAATAACCAACGCAATTTTTGAGCGACTTAACACAACTTTTCATCACACTAAATCACCCAAAAATTGTATCTAAAGATTTTCTAAAGTTGAAAGTTTTGACGAACATTATTTAAAATTGTAGCTTGAAAAATATTGTGAAAATTTCAAAACAATTATTCGGCTTCGACTGAAAATGACCGAAGTTTGTTTCGGCCTTAAAACTCGATGTTCGGACGTTCTGTAGTATTAAGGAACCGAACTATTTTAGATATCTGCACTCTTAGAATAAGTTTCGTGTGGTAACGTAGTAAGCTGTTTGGACTATATCATGGCAACAGCACCTTAAACACAACCAGCAGGACCAAACTGAGTTTTTTAGTAATCTCTTTTGTTGCTTGCGGTCCTGCTACTCTAGTGAATATTGCTTGGAGTCTTTTTGGTCTGACTTCCAAAAAAATTTTACTCGTTCAGACTTCTCAAAACCCTTCGACAAAGTATCTCACAAATTATTAATTTCAAAGCTAGTCTAAATATTTAAGCC
>JAYXIM010020043.1:0-53438 GCA_037575425.1 Anastrepha fraterculus | reverse complement strand
ACCGACCAAAAACCGTGCATACACCCGAAAATATTGCTGCTGTGGCCGAGAGTGTTCGTGAATCACCAGGAACATCAGTTCACCGTCGTTCTCAACAATTGGACATTTCGGAGACATCATTGAGACGAATTTTGCGTAAAGACCTTGGTATGACGCCGTACAAAGTCCATATGAATGAATTTGTGTTCCATTATTAACCGGAACGATTGTACTTCAAAATAATAAAAAAACAGTTTGGAAAAATATTGAGTAGTTTCTTTTTTATAGCATTTTTAATTCCGTAAAGTTATATGGCGGACCCATACTTCGGTGTTGTATGTTAGTATGGATCTTACAAGCGCTCTATAAAGGGTGATCAATTTAAAGGTATCGGGTTTTAAATTGAAATAAAACAACGAAAATTCAAATTTATTGGGCAATCTTTATTAATTATATGTATAATCTTCCATCACATTTATGTTTTAAAGATAATCTCTTTCAAATGTTGACTGCAACTGCGCGTAATTCGTCCATTCTTAAATACCAAATTGGAGGACTTCAGTTAGTATCTCGTGAATTATTTTAGTAATGTTGGCCTTCAATGCCTCAATGGAAGCTGGTTTATTCACAAATCATTAAAACTTCGTATATCCCACAAATAAAATACCAAAGGTGTGATATCACAGGATCTTGGTGGCCAATCCACTGACGCGAGACGAGAATTAAATTGCTCACCGAAACGACAATGCAGTAAGACAAGTTGCGTCGTCTTGTTGGGAACAAATGTTGTGGAGATCGAGGCTTCAATTTCCAGCATCAAAAGGTCGTTAATCACGGCGCAATAGCGTTCGCCATTCACAGCCTCGTCTTTGAAGGTACGAGTATATGGGCCGATGATTTCTCCAGCTCATAAGTCGGCCAAACGGTTGTTTTCAATGGATATAATGGATGTACTGCTATTCTTCAATGGTTTTGGGCTGCTCTTCAGCCCAAATATGGCAATTCTGCCAAAAATGGGCCTCACCACTGTACACCATATGTAAGTTGGCCTGAGGGCGCGAAAAACACTTTTCAAGGAGCGTCGATTTTCGTAATACAATTGTACGTTTTGTAAGTGTTGTTGAGGCGTAAGTGTTGAAGTGTTAATGAATACTAAAAAAATTGTGTATTTAGTTTGACAATGGTCGCGAGCAATCTGTCAAAAAACAAAAATCCTATTGGAAAAAGTACCACCAATCTGATCACACTTCATATTGTCATCTTTTGAGATCTTGATGGCAATAAAGACTTAAATAATTTTATGTGTGCAAAGAATACTTTATTTACCGCGCTTAGTCGGTCATTTATTGCCATGGAAGTATCAGGTATACGAGTACTGCTGAAGAAAATACCTAAGTATTTGAATTTGTCGACTCTCTGTATGCATTCACCATCGATTTCAATGTGCATTATCACTCGGCTCCTTTGCGAGGTGCACATATTTCGTTTTGTCTGTGATTACACTTAGATCCCTTCTAAAGCTTAATTTTTCAATCGGTTATATATTTTGTATAAAGAAAATAATAGTTTTCACAATGCTTTAGGAAATATTAGTATTCATATTAACTTCGTATTGATTACAGATAGCTTCTTAGGGGCCTCGAAGTTGACTTATGAGCAACAGTCAAACAGACGTTCTTTCTCATAATTTTCTGTGGAATCCAAATCTCGTTGGAAAGATTTCAAACAAAATTGCCTGAATTCAATTGATATTTAATGGTGCTGCAAAGCCAATGAAGTTTTCTATGCCCATTTTTTATAAAATAAAAATTCATTTTTTTGCGAGCTTTTAATCTACAATTGCTAAAAATTAATCTTTTTAATGATCAATTATAAAATCTTAATAAATATTTAGTTCCTCAATATTTTGTGTACCACCCTAATGCATCTAAACATATAAATATTTACATACACACATTTATTTTCAAAAGAACGTGTGCAAGCCGACGTGCAGATTTATTTGAGTGAAATTTAAATAATAAAAAATAAATTAAAAGTTTCGCAAATGTCTCGACTAGCTTTCGCTATTTGCCCCAACGCTTTCAAACCTCAAATAAAGGAAAAGTTATTAATAATAAAGTATATTACAGTTTTGTGAAGATTTGTAGTTTTTGCAAATGGCATCGTACGTCAATCATATTTGACACTTGTGACTTAGACAACAATCGAGCGCGTAAGTGTTAAATAATAAATATCGAAATAGAGATTAGAAATGGGCGCCTAAATTTCAAATAAAGAATGTCAAAATAAAGTAGTTCATCAAGCAAGAATTTTTTTTTTTTGCTTTTCATTTAGTAAAAAAATTATTCAAAAATAGAATTGCAAGATTCATTTTACGCCACCTTGCATGAGAGATACAACTTTACTCCATCTTCCAGGCAGCATACGGATTCCTCTGACGAAAAATTCGAGTTTTGACTTGATCCATTTATTGAGCCAGTTTGCGATCTCTCGTAAGAGGTGAACCGCTCTTCAATAAGGACTGACTGCATTGATCGGAACAGATGTTATTCCGAAGGTGCAATGTCTGGGAATACGGCGTGGGAGATAAGATTTTCTGATTCAATACCTCTAAATATTTCTGGACCGATTTAGCAACGTGTGGCCTGATGCCTGGCGTTGTTATGCAGAAAAATCAGTTTGTCATGTCTAATGTCCATTGCGGCGGCTTTTCTTTGAGAGCTCGATTTAACTGCATTAGCTGCAGTCGGTAACAATCGCCAGTGATGGTTTCAGATGGCTCAAGGAGTTCATAATAGCTGACACCCTTCTGATCCCACCAGATGCACAACATAACACCTTTGAAACATGAATATTTTTTTCGCTGTCGATAGATCTGGTTTAGCTGGCAGGCTACAACATTTTCAACACTAAGGGTTACCATAATAGATTCATTTTTTACCGCCAGTGACAATGCGATGCAGAAAACCTTTTCTTTTCTGCCGTTCAAGAAGCATCTCACACGTGACCAAACATATCTCGATATCCCTCGCCTTCAATTGATGGGCACCCAATTATCTACTTTTTAGACCGTTCCCATCGCACGCAAACGTTTACCAACGGTATATCTATCAAGAACCAACTCCTTAAAATATATTTTCGAGGGTTTGACGTGTGCCTTCATCCAATAATTGTTACAGTTGAGTATCTTCAAATTTTTCGGTACCCCTTCGCGATATTTTTCACTCACGTCCAAATTGCCACTTTAGAAGCGTCGAAACCACTATTCAGGATTTGATGGAGCGTGATTGCGGTAAATGTCGATCAATATACGACACATCTCAGTTGCACCTTTCTTTGAAAGGTAATAATGAAGCATAACTGTTTGATAACCCGCAAATGCTGTTTTTTCGGGACGAACGTAGACATCAATATTTTTGATGTCAGACAAAACAGGATCTTTACGCTTCAAACGAATGACAACTACTGCGATCGAGACCTCACATATACACCTTCACATCAGCAGTATAGTCGTATTACTAGAGCGAACACAAAACTAGTATCAGCAGCGACACCTCTTTTACGAGGGGGCAAACTTATTCCCATATATAGGGTTTTTCAGTAAGAGCGCTTCAACTTTTGAACTTTTTTGAATAAAACACAAACGGTTTGACTTTTTGAACTAATTTTTTTTTATTATCGAGTTTGAACATATACATTTAAGTATGAAATTCGATTTCTTTTGCATGACCACCGCGTGCACGTTTTACGAAGTCCAATCGTTGAACCCAATTTTCGACCACTCTTTTGCATAAATCGGCCGAAATTCCAGCAATTTCGCGTTCAATATTGGCTCTGAGCTCACAAATCGACGCCGGCTTGCTACTGTAGGCCAATGACTTCACATAACTCCAAAACGGGATGGCTTGTTAAATGGACCGTAAAATGGCCGTAATGCTCTTAAAGTAGCAGCAACAGAACGATTATTTTCATAAAAAATTTGCACGATTTGCATTCGTTGCTCAAGTGTGTAGCGTTCCGTGATGAAATGTATACTAATGAAGTTTACAAATGTCAAGCGAAAAATAAAAAATATTGCGTCGTTCGCCCTCCCTATCGGAAAAAAGTTGAAGCGCACCTATTGAATAACCCTATACAATAGTTTTTGATTATTATTTTTATGTTTTGTTATATATCTTATTATTAGTTTTTCATAATTTTTTTTTTTTTTTTTTTTTTGATAAAAGTTTTGGGGGAAAAATTGTATATAATATATTTGTTAAAAATTTGTGGGGAAAAGTTTTACTAATGTTTAGGATGTTTAAAAAATACTCCCTTCGTTTATTTTTTCTCTTTTTAGGTTTTTAGGTAATAGCTTAGACTATATCAAGCAATCCTCGCAAGTTTTATAGTGGGATTTATGCAATTTTTCAAGGTATATTAAAATACTCTAAACGAACGAATGCATTCCTCTGGTGAAACTGCTTGGCGTAAAATCGACCAGAATCATATTAGTTCGTACTAATGGATGTCCTGCTGGGTATTCTATAGCTATGTATATTTCGCAAGCCTTGAAGTGCGTGTGTTTCGTTTCGGTTGCTGCATAAATTTCGCGTATAATTTGTTGCAAATTGCATGAGTGCTTTCATATCTGATATTATGCCTTATATGTAGATATGTATTGGCTTTCACCGAGCTTTCATTTACGGAGCTTATGCTGGTTTTGTGTGTATGATTCTGCTTACTAATATTTCACATCATTAAAGATATCTTATATTGTATAATAGTTGCATTCGGTGTTTGTTTCGTTGGTGCTGTTGTTGTGCAACACTTTAATATCTCATCTATATTTCACCTTTTGCTTGCTGATGCATATTCACGCTAAGTGAAGTTCGTCTTCCGAAAGGAGTGTTTGAGTGCTTATGGATTTGGAGGTGTTTCTATGGGAAATTTATGTATACAGCTACATGAGTGAAAATCTATAAGTTTTTGCATTAGCTCTACGTAAGCACTTTAGGCATTCATAAATACACGTGACTACCGTGTTAGAGTAACGATTAGGAGCCAAGGGCCTCTCCACTTGAGTGGTCAAATTCATGTTTTCTTAGAGCTGCATTTATAATGAAATCTGAATGAGTTACAATGAAACTTTGGCTAAGTTTAAGTCTAAGTTAAGTTAAGACTTTTGGCCAGATTTTGTAGGCCTAAACTCATACATATGGTGATGTTGATGGCAAAAAAAATTCTTCTATTCGGTTTTGAAATTCAAATTACGGAACCATCTTGCAGGTCGATTAGTCAGATCATACTTCAAATTGTAATTCGCTTGTATGCGTTCTTCTTTCTGATAGCATAACTTAGAGAATTCATGCGGATGCGTGCACTCCAAATATAATATGACTAAACTTCTTTACTCTTTTTATGTGATTTTACTTAAATTTTGTGTATACATTCGTAATAGATCCTTCAAGGTTGCAATGCTATATCTCTTCATAAAATTGGTATATAAAATAAAAAATAAAGTTTAAAATCAGAAACGTACCCTTTATTTGGTGTATGGCCGAGCTCCTCCTCCTATTTCTATTGTGGGTTTTGATCTTTTACCACAAATGGAGGGGCCTACAATATTACACCCCCTCCGAAAGACTGATAGTTTCTTATGAACAGCTTTTTCATGACATAAATACATGCGGAGGTTTGCCATTGCCTAATAAAAGGCGTCCACTATTAGAAAAAACTCATTTAGTGTTCCAAGAAAAGGGATTTGAACCTTTGCACTTCCGAATGTCAGTCACGCACTAGCCCATTTGTCTGCAGCGGCTGCGGCAGTATGCATTATGAGCTCAAAAAACAGTATGCTTCCCTTCTTATAAAGGCAGTTCAATATGAATTCAATTTAAGAATCATATAAGAGTATGAAATATGATGCCTTAATCAAATATTATCGCCTTTTATGGAGTCACATAAGTTAGTGGGTTAGCAAAACCAGTTCCATATCCCGGGTCGTTTGAAGGAATCATTGAATATACACATGTGTCTTTTCTTCATTCTTCATTATCAAGCTTTTATTCAGACTACGCCACGCTCAGTCTAATAAAGTTTTAGCAAGAGTAACATGAATTTTTGTAAATTACACTCCACAACAACAATGAATGAATGAAGGCGGCTCTTCAATATGACGAAGAACGTGCATTGAGAAGGTGTGATGATGGCAAGCATTTTGCACACGGCAAATTAAGTACGTAGACTTGGCAGGCTTAGTTTAAGTGTATGAAGTTGATTGAAGGGAAAATAAATGTGGCTACTGAAGCAAACATAAGTTTGATCTTCTAATTCAATTAAATCAGAATTCAGAGATTTCACCTTCCTAAGATTAACAGAAATAAGTACAATTTGGACTAGTAATGCATAAAAGCTAAACTTGAAAATCAAAAATCATATAATAAACTATCAGACTTTTTTTTCCAATCTTAGATGGTTTGTTTTAACGTTTTTTTTTTCTAATTATCCAAATATGAATCTAGATATATAAGTATATCAAATATGTATGTATATACTTTATTTTTTCTCCCTTATCTATGATTTTTGATTGAAATCTAGTAAAGAAATACCAGCTATAGAAATAACAGTGGCTCAAAACTTTTAATAGGTTTTTTTTTTTTTGTTTTTAATAGGTACAAACATGCATACGTGTATATATACGCACACATGTGTTAAGGCACACATCGACAACAATATCGGTTTTATTTTCATTTGATTTGATATTTTTGTCTAGTGCACCCGATTTTCTGGGCTTATTACTAGTTATAGTTATAATAAAAAAATAGTATCTTATACTTATACATTCTGAGCACTCAGAAAATAATTCAAAGGAATTTTATCTTAAAAACTTACCCGATATGCCATCATACGTCCACCATTCCTCCCAACTAACTGCCAGAAGCACTAAAAAGATAAAAATATAATTTGTTTTTAATAAAATTACATTTATAATTTTTAACTTAAATTTAATAAAATATGAAACTTAAATGAATAAATAAATATCGGAAAACATCCGATCATTAGTGACTACTACAATCTTTAGAGCGTTTCGAGGGTGATCTCAGTATCAACTCCTACTAATACCCTACGAATAAGGGTTACCCATATAAACTAATAAACAAGAGTGGTGATGGAAAACAAAACCTCTATATTACTATATTAAGGTGGCTGCCCGGAAAAACAACTACATACAGTGGCGTCCCTTTTAGAACATAGTATTGTTGAACAGAAATATTTTTAGCGAAAAAATTCCCAGACGTTTTCTGTTTTTATGTCACTTCTGACATTTGTCCAGTAGATAGATGTACAATTTTACACTACAGAACAACGCGTTAAAATTATTGAAAAATATTATAAAAATGGTCGTTCTTTGAGAACAACATTTCGCAAAGTAATCGTACGAATGGGTCGACAATTCAAAGATTGTTGAAATTTCTAAAAACAGGTTCCGTCGAGGATAGAAAAAGAACTGCCAGACAAAAAACTGAATGTTCTATTAAGAATATTCCTGCTGCAGCACAAAGTGTTGCTGAATCACCTTCAATATCGAAATCTCGACCTTCTCAACAATTAGACATTCATAAATCGACCTGTAAACATGCTCATCGTGGACATTTAAATGACGTAGTTTTCTACATATTTACATTTACTATTAAATCTTCATTGCTGCTCAGGAACCCAGATTTTTCAAAGATCGACTTATGTTTTCAAAATCTTGCCGTTCCATTAACTTAGTAACTATGAAGTACATTTTTTTGGTGACTGAACGTTAATACTTTGTGTACTCTGTCCGTCTTTGGAATAATTTACCGCTAAAAATTTTATGTATAAAGGAGAACTTGCACCTCAGAAATGAATTGTTTCGTTACTTTACCAAAACACATTATTACACAAAACCCAATGTCCCAAAAACCTGATGTCATTACACAAAACCCAAAGGATATCAGATATATTTTCTCACTAAAGACAAAACTTTGCTGTAAGTGGCATAAAATTCGAAGTCCCATAGTTAAAACTAGGCTAAAGAAGATGACCAAAGGCCTTGGTTGGAAAATAAAGAAATGTAAAAAAGATAATTTTTCTCGTCACTTGCATTCATTGCCCAACGATCGCCGTGTGGATTATTTCTTATGGAAATGCACTACATAAATACTTAAAAAGGCCACAAATGCACAATTCCCAGAAAGCAAAATTAGACTATCTAGCTGATGTTTCTACACCTCATGAAGCAACATGCAAAGCCTGCGTACATCCGTGCTACGAGAGTTCGAAGAAATTCCACGAGTTACAAGCGCCGAAAAAGAAAGTGAAATTAAAATTAAAAGTAAAAAAAAAATTAAAAGTCCGCTGGCTTCGATTTAATCACTGCAGAAATACTCAAGCAACTTTCACCTAAAAGCATCCAAATTCTCCCTAACATAATGCATGCATCTTTTAAGTTTCATTACATTACAATTTTCTGGAAAACTGCGGAGGTTATTATGCTTCAAAAACCAGGCAAACCTTCACATGTGATCTCAAAACTATTTTAAAAGCTGTTGATTAAGCGACTCAATAAAATAATAGAACGAAAAAAAAAAGAATTCCAAATCATCAGTTTGGGTTTCGAAGTAAACATTTTTCAATTGACCGGGTACACAGAATCACGCACGAAATAGAAAAAGCTCACGAAAACAGAGAAATATATTCTTAAGTATTCCTCGATGTGGCAAAAGCATTCGATAAAGTTTGTCACACCGGTTTGCCTGTTAAATCAGAATTAGAACTTTACAAACAATACTAGGAAATCTTGGAGTCGTACTTATCAGATCGCTACTTTCGAGTCCAATAAGAGTATGCTTATTCAAGTCTTCGACAAACAAAGGCAGGAATACCTCAAGGCAGTGTTCTTGGGCCTCTACTGTACCTTATCTTCACACATGACCTACCGTCTGATTATAATTACGTGCCAGCAACGTTTGCGTATGAGGCGCACGATCTCACAATAAAGCAGCAACAAGTCAAACTTGAGAGAGCGAAAATGTTGCTTGGCTTGCCCGAAGTCGAAAGCGGTCAATTTCCGAACATTGTGTTTTTTGGCGGGACAATTTTTCAAATTGGGCAATTCGTAAACTCCAGAAACGATTGGATGTATTTGACGGAAGGTTCATACGAGAATTTGAGTCATCGAATGGCCACCAGGAGGCAGTACCCGCCACAGGTAATGGTTTGGGCCATTGTAACCACAAATGGGCGCTCTCCAATCGTTTTCATCGAGCCTGGTCTCAAGGTAAACGCGAAATATTATCGGAAAAGTATTCTGGAGGATTGTTCTGAAGCCGTGGGCAAGCAAACATTTCGGTGGCAGCCCATGGACGTTTCAACAGGACTCGGCACTGTCTCATAAAGCTCGAGTAAACCGAGAATGGCTAAAAACCAACGTTCCAAACTTCATAACGTCCACACAATGGCTCTCAAATTCACCAGCCGCGAATCCGTTGGACTATTCGCTTTTGACCATTTTGGAGAACAAGGCCCAAACTAAAAAAATTCACCAGTCTCGAGGCGCTGAAAAGGGCCGTAGTCGACGCGTGGGCCAAAATACCTGCAAGTCACATTCGGGCAGCTTTCGATTTGTTTTTGGACCGTCTCAAGGCCATAGTCAAGGTAAAAGATGGTCATATCGAACAAAAGTAAATTGATTCTTAAGTTTGCATTATTTTCACACATTTTTTACTTTGAATTGAATAAAAGTAGTTTTCCAAACTAAATTTTTGGTTACACTTCGAATGCCGGGCCGTGTAGGTATGAGACACTTGATTGTAAACTTTGACGGAAAGAACTTGTTAAGAGAAAGAGGGAAGAATTGGACATCAAAATCAATAACATGCCATGGCTCATGGGTAGCAGATCAGCTCTAACCACAGAAACAAAACTGTAACCTGCAAGCAGGTACTAAGTCCAGTATGCAGGTATTATGTACAGCTATGCGATTGCGCCAGCAAAGTACGAAAAACCAAATCCAACAGTTTTAAAATAAGGTTCTCAGATGCATTAGCAAGGCACCATGGTACGTCAGACGTTTCGACATTGAGCGTGACGTTAAAATAAACTCCGTCAACACTGAAATCGCAAAAATTGCAGTGGCCCATAAGGAAAGATTAGTAAACCACATCAATGAAGAAGTGAATAATTTAATCAAAACCGACGGAATAATACGAAGACTCAGACGCACTAAACCAAGCGATCTTCTACTTCCGTAAAAATGCTGCATATTATGTATGTAGAGTGAAATTACACAATTTTCACTGTTGTCATATTTAAGTTACTTGTTAGTCATTTCGAAGTATTTATGAATTAGTCGGAAAAAAATTGAATACAAATTAAATAACAAACAACATTTGCCGAATATTGCTGAATGTACTAAAATAATATCTCATTCTTTAACTACAACCAATCCGAACCTCTACTACTGCTACAATGCTTTTTGTCTTTTCTCTAATCACTTCAGCTTTCTTACTACTATAAGGTTTTCCAATAACTGGAGTTATTGGTGAATGAATTGCGCTATCGAGAGATGATTAACTACTTTTAATGGCCGAAATTGGATGGTATTGATCTGGACAACGTTTATTTTCAACAAGACGGCGCTACGTGCCGCACAAGTAACGAAACCATTGATATTTTAAGGGCAAAGTTTCCGGACCGTGTTATCTCTCGAATAGGTGATCATAATTGGCCACCGAGATCTTGTGATTTAACACCTTGTGACTATTTTCTTTGGGGCCACGTGAAGGAGAAGGTCTACGGCAACAACCCAAGGTCGATTCAAGACCTCAAAGATGGAGTTTGTGGGGCTATCGAGGTCATAGGGCAGCCACTTTGCAATACGGTTATGGAAAATTTCATGAAAAGGATATTGCCCTGTAAGCGTGGTCGTGGGGATCATTTGCCTGCTCTTATTCTCCACTATTAACGGCATACCCTCCTCTGTATAGTGAAATAAATATCCGATCGTTTATATTAAAAAATAGCATTTTTCTTTGAATATCAAAATAACACCTCTTATTGGAAAACCCATTACTTATTTTTTATTTGAATTTCATTTGTTTTTATTTGGTTTTATTTTATTTATTTTTAATATTAATTTCATTGTTGAGTTTCGTAATCTAAAATTTAAATTTCTTATCTACTCTTAAGGGGAATCAATGCAAAAATAACCGATAAAATAAAAATTTTCAAAAAAGTCATTGTTAAGAGCCATATTTTGAATGAAAGTAGTGAGGCCTGAAAAAAATCTAAATTTTTAAATAACTTCTAGACCCGTATTTTGACGCTTTATAAACACAATGTACAAAACAAAATAATGTGCAAACAAACATGCAAAAAAAAAAAAAACAACGATTCGAATGAAAAATGTTACCATTTATACCAAAGCTAATGGAATCTATTGTTATTTGCTACAGATAACCATTCATTCCTACTGGCTTAAATTAAATGAATATTAATTATTTATTTCAGATTAACTATCAGGTAACAACAAATTAAAACAAAAAAATCGGAACCGAATGAAAATTCAAAATTCACATTCATTGAGATAAAAATATTGAATGCAATTGTATTCTAATTGAAAGTAATGCATTTTGAAATAATTTTAACATTTTGCGTATCACATTCAAGCCACACAGTTCAATTTAAATGAAACAGCGCAAATTTATATGTTTACGACCAAATTACGTAAAATCCAATGCCAAAGCACACCTAACAAAATATCCATCCACATATGTTGAAAATTAACAAAAACTCATTTATATAATTCCCAACTAAAAATATGGTTACAATACACTTTAATGAAATAAGCCCGTAACACAAGTAAGTGTGTATGTGTGTGTATGTACTTAAAAATGGTAGAGTTTTCACTATCATTAATTTCATTTTAAGTATTTAGTGAACTAAATGCATTATTTACCACTCACGAGATAACATTAGCTTACAACACTGACAGTAAAAATAGAAAATAAAAATAGAAAATAAAAATGGAAATAAAAATAACAGCAATAGCAATAACCACTGCATGTAACAACAAATAACTAAACATAAAAGCATAACACCATTTACGACGACTATCGGACCAACTAACATTGCAACAAATAATAGTGAATAGCACAGAGGGTTATGAACAGGCCCGCTTCACTTCCCTCGCACGCAAAATCTGACAAAAATAAAAATCGCGCAACCGAACACGATCGTAAATGGTCTGCACCGATGTGGCACGCTCATACTTCAATGGCTTTCTACAATAACATTAAAAGGAAATTTAATACCAAAATCATCTCACTTTACAGCTATACATAAACACGCATACACATAGACACATATACACTTATGTAGGTTTGTACTCGTACTACGCCGAATATACTCACGAAAAACTACTAAACTGGTGAAAATGGCGAAAAGTGGTGAAAGGCTTCAGACGGGTGAGCGAAGAGGAGTCAAATTTAAGTGGGGATATTGTAGTTAGAAGCGCCTCTACAGGGGTGTGAATGAGCATGAAAGTAGTGAAAACTATAAACGAGGAAGGGACAGAAAAGCGTAAAGTTGAATGCTACAGTTGTACTACTCAGTAGTAGTAGTAGTAGTAGTTATAGTTATAGTTATAGTTGTAGTGGTAGTGGTAGTGGTAGCAATACGAAATATGCAACGTAACAATTGCTACAGAACGAAATGGTCGTAAGAACGTAGTATAGAGTAGTAGAGTAGCCAAAAACGTTCCGGAAAATGTTAGTTGAAACATTTAGAAATCCATTAATTTCAATCATTGCCCATGACTTTGCAATATTATTGTGCAATTTTCGCTCGTTTTAATATAATAAAATGGATGGTAACGAAATGTATAGTAGTACTGCATACCTCCGGCCATCTTTTCATGCACATTGCTTACCCACACCAAATAGAATTCAACAAGACGGCACGCCAACTGGTGGCCAATATCAACAGCTACCCCAACAGCAGTAACTGGGACTTGTGAGAAGCTCACGATAAAGCTGCAACGAAACGACTTTTAAATGGGGGGGCTGAGGGTAACTTGAATGGCAAGTGCATACAATAACCACACCGAAAACTACACCCAAATACAAATATACGACCCTCTTAAATGAGTTGCAGTTATTGGGTTATGCTTTTTGGACTTTTGTTTATGGTGATGTGATTTGGGCCATTAAGGTGCATATTGGGAGTTGCAGTCGGAAACTTTTAGTTGAAACATTTAATTTCATTAAAACGTTTGGCTTTCACATCTCAAATTCTACTGCAAGCAAGGAATTGAGAAACATAGATATTAAAAATAATGGTATTTGTATTATTGAATGCAATAACTCACGAATTTGTAAATTTAATTTTTATATATGTATGTTTATGAAAGCATTGTACAATACTAATATATATGATTTCTTTGATTTCCAAAATATTCTTCTTGAAAGTCTATAGATTTTTGTATTCGCTTTAGCCACTTTTCAAAGAACTTTTGCCACTCAGAAGTGGATAACTCAAAAACGAGCTGTTTAAAGACTTGAACAGATCGCGAAACATGTTGACCTCGCATTACTCTTTGTTTTATGTTCCGGAACCAAAAGAAATAATTAGGTGTCAAATCAGAGCTGCAGGGTAGATGACCCATTAATTTCATCTTTTGAGCGCTCAAAAACTCTCTTGAGTGAACCGATATGTGAGAGATCGCATTTTCTTGGAGAAGGACGTTTCATCTTCGGCGGTAAACTGTCCCTAATTCTCCGAAAACTTTTGGCAAACACAAGAATTTATTGTTTCTCTACTGACACACCTGCGACATGATAAAATTTTACGCAAAAACAAGCCAACATTTGCATTTAGGTGCTTCTTCCGCGAACAACTTTTATTGCAACAAACTCGTCTTAGAACACCCTTAATTTCGATGGCTATTTTGTATCCGCCTCATATAGGCAGATCCAAGATTCGACACCTATTATGATGAAATAGGCGTACTTTGAACCATCGCGGCTTCATTTCTTCAACATTGTTTTACACCAATCGACTCGAGCCCTTTTCTTTTGAACAATTATTAAATTATGCACTGTACAACTAGAACAAATCTTCTTCACGACGAAATTTTCGTCCAATATTAAAAGTATCCTGATCACACTTATACCCAAGGAATCCTCTATCTCGCGATATGTCCTATAAGGCTATCAATTGACGCACAACATCGATTGCTTTTGACACCCCAACAGTTTTTGGACGGCCTTGACGAAATTCCTGCTACAAGGATCGACGGCGCTCTGGCTCTGAAAGTATTCGATGTTGGAAAGGGGAAGAAGGACTTGGTGTGTTAAACTAGCGCCTGTTAGCACGAGACAGAAACGACTGGCGCGCTTTGTTAAACTCGGTCAAAATCGATAAGCGGTTAAAGCACCAATCAAGAAGAAGAAGAAGAAGTGTTTTAAAGTGGCTGAATGAGGTGGGTACTTCAACACCAAAAGTTGAAGTCAGTAGATCAACAATCCAAGTCGAAAATAATAAAAGTAATACAGGGTTTGATTCAAAGGTAATGAGCCTGCCCGCGCGGAGCGTCTGCCAAGCGATCAACCGAATCGGCTGGTGGGGGAAAATGATCGTTGGACCTTCCCCTTCCACTAAAAACCGGTCCCAGTTCGCTGGCAACAGCGGTGCAGTCAACATCGCTCCGCGCGTGAAAGCTGTTTTAAGAGTTTGTTAGGATTTTGCAGTGGCGAAAATGCAGCGATCGTTGGAGCAACGCTACTCGATCCAATTTTGCGTAAAGCTAAACAGTTTGTACCTCTAGGAAGCACTGTAAACGCGGCATTTTACAAAGAAGTGCACCTTCGGCTGAAAAACCGCGTCGCCCGGGTTCGGCCCGACCTCGTCAACAATTGGGCCCTTCATCACGACAATGCGCCGGCGCACACCGCCTTCCTCTGCACCTCAGCATTGGCCAAGATGGGGGTTCCGGTGGTTTCCCACCTCCTCCCTACAGCTCAGACCTGTGCCCTCCGGACTTCTTCTTGTTCCCGCGCCTGAAAAGAAAGCTGAAGGGGAGGCGTTTCGACTCCATCGAGGCGATCCAAAAACCCAAGGCGAATTGAACGCGATTCCGGCGGATGACTTTAAAAATGTTTCCTGCAGTGGAAGGACCGCTACCAGCGGTGTACTGACGCTCAAGGGTCCTATTTTGAAGAATATTAGTTGTATAAGCCAAAAGGTTTAATAAAACTGCTTAAAAAGAATAAGGCTCATTACTTTTCAATCAAACCCTGTAAATTAGGCGAGATGAATTTTTCAACTCTCTAAAAAAGGAACAAATAGGGCTCTAAAGTGAAAGCGTTATAAATGAGTTGTGAAAAATAACCCTCGAATAACGAATACACGATATTTTTTTTATAAGGAGAAAATGTGACGCATCGTCAAATTTGAATTTGATTATTCTAGAATTTTATGGGTCATACACAAATTTTTCGAAACGAATCATACTTCATCAAAACAATTCAAGCTTTTACGTATCGGCTTATACAAGAATGTTTTTAAGCACTCAAAAGATGGAATTAAGGGTCATATAGAAAGTACTCCAGAGAGTAGTTCCGGGCGGGGAGTCTCCTCAGCCGAGGAGAAGCCATAGTTTTAGTGGTCACACCACTCGACGCTGTAGACGACGTTCGCTGTAAGTGCGAAGACATTTTGAAGCCTACCGACCGCCTGAAAAAAGAGCTATCCGTCTTACAACCTTTAGATATTTGGCACCTAATTATTTCTTTTTATTCCTGAACGTGAGAAATGAATCGCGAGACCAACGTTTTTCAACGACTGAAGAAACTGTTGAAATAGCTCGTTTTGGAGGTATCCGCTTCTGAGTGGCAAAAGTGCTTTGAAAATTCGTTTAAGCAAATACGGAAGTCTAGTGACTCGCAAGGAGAATATTTTGAAAAATAATAAAGTCATGATCACTACTGATTTATTTTCATTATTTGGCGCAAAATCTAAACGGTAGACCACCTAGCTTGAAACCGAGAAATTACGCATTTAAAAACCTCATACATTTGAAGGCAGCGCCAACTATTTTCGTAGGTGTACCTGCACCAAGAATCCTAACACTTCACGTTTTTCCTGATCAATGTGAAGACAAATGGTATACAAAACATTCGAAAAGGTAAAATTGGAATAAAGAATACTACAAATAGTTCTCCTTATAGTTGATAGTTCAACAAACAAAAAAAAAATATCAAAGTTGCAGATGAGTGAAAAATCAATGCAAAATAGGAAAACTAAAATTCGTAATATTACCTCTGCTACTAGAGCACGTTTTCTGGCGCATTCATTTCTCACTGACGCCACACCAATCGTTTCGTAATTTGTTAACTTCCGTTTCGGGAAACTATTTTTCTCTTCATTTGTAATTTAGCAGAGCAGTCATTGCCTTTGGTTTGCGTGTAAGCGTCTAAGCGGGCATGGCGCGCACGCGAGTTGGCTGCAATACATATTGACAGCAGCATTATTGGCTAACATCAGCTTTGGGATTGTTATTGCAGCAATATGCCAATAAGTTGAAAGGAAAGTAATAACACAGTTTGTAAAACTTTGATTTTATTTTTGCTTCTTTTTTTCTTTTTAGTTTTTGTATTTGCGTGCATTTCTTTCCACTTTCTTTCATTAATTTTTCGCCATAGTTTGAAGATTGCTTAAAATGAATCAGCATATTTTCCTTTTACAACCGACGCACAAAACGTCAAGTAGACATAGTGAACAGCTTAAGAGAGGTAGGAGCACTAAGGTGTGGTGTGAGGTGTTTTTCTGGCGTTTCTTCTTCTGCTTTTTCCATCCACAGATTTTATGGATTCCTTTCATGCTTTAACCGAGCAGATAATCTTTTTATGCCAATCGTGCGCGCCTGTCAAAAGGTGTCGAAAAGCTTGTCGGCGCTTGTCAAAGCGTATGAAATGCAATGCATTTTTGCTGACCGTTGTGCTGGCTGCCATTTTCCACTCCTTACCGAATTTCGGTTTTTTTTTAAAGTAGTTTTCTTTAGAATTTCGAGTTTTTTTTTCAAGTAAGTTTCTTCAGAAGTTACAAATTAAATTTCTGCGTAAGCTCTTGAAACAAATCTTGAAAAGTAACTCTGCTTATTTGCAGTCAGACAACTTTCCGCCTCATTAAGTTGGTTACAGCAGAGCAAATGAAATGCAAATAAAGCATTTTACAGAAATAAGTTCGAAGCGTAGGAGGTAGGAAATTTAAAAATAACACAGAAAGGAAAACCAAACTATGTGAAAAAATAAGCCTTTGCAAAAAAATGCGGTCAATAAAACACACTCAGCTCCATTCACTGTGCACTTAGATTTGCGCTGCAGAATCTCCCGCTTTGACTGCAGGCATCCATTCGCATTCGCAGTTAAACGCAATGTGAAATGAAAAAAAAAGAAAAAACCAAATGGAAGTGAGTAGCCATCCACAGTAATATGGGTGCAAACGTCGACACTAACACAAAGCAAATATTTACATATAAGTATGCATGCATGTATAATATATATGTACGCTGAAACCTCAGCACCAACACCACAACATCCGCCATTCAACAACCAAGCCAACCTCAGGCTTATGCTACCAAAAGCACAGCTCAGCTTACTCACATTAAATGCTAGCGAAGTTGTTGTTGCGCCAAGGCGGCTGCCACTTCGCCAAAGCAGCACTTAATTAAATTAATTTACTGCGCCTGCACTCAAGCTCCCCACCAAGCAGTCCATGACACCTTGCACGCCGTACCGTCGAAGGCCTTCAAGCGCATATTTATTCGTATATAAGCATACATGTGTACATACATACAAACACACGCTTTGGCGGCAAATGCAGACACTGCTTTAGTTGTGGGCATTTGCAGCTTAAGTGCGTTCCACCAAGTGCCATTCTGGACATTCAACATTTCGCTACACTTTTTCTTGACTTCTCATTTTCACTATCTCTGGCATGCACTTTTTCTGCTTACCTTCCACTCTCGCCACTTACTCGTTATTTACTTTGCTTAATGTCAACACTTTTTCAGGATTCACTGTAAAGTGCAGGTGTAATGTTTTTGCCAATTGGCTGCGCGAGTAGTGGTATGCGTGGCGAAAGATATATTCTAACGCGCTGACAACACTATTTTTGGTCGCTTTTGCCTACTCAGAATTTTTTGTAAAATTTTTTCTCCCATTTTCGTTAATTTTCTGAAAATTTCGTGGGAGTATTTTAAAGGTGGTTTTTTTGTTTTCAAAGTAAGTGAAGTCCTTTACTACTTCAAAGTTATAATTGTCAATAAAGAAGTGGGTCTTGACGGCTTGTTTAAATGTTGAAAATAGTTTGCTTTATCCTTCTAGTGTCATTCGACTCGTTTTTTCGTTCAGTAATGAGGAAACTAACAGCGCAATAGCTGATGCAGAGAACAAAAAACGATACCATCAACATGCGCCAGAAACCATATGCTTTTTTAAAAGATTTTATAAACGATTCAGTTCTGAAGATCGAACAAGCTTTCCATTAGACTAAAGAAAGCACACGACAGCGAGTGAAGGTGTCTTAATTTTCATTTGATGCTAAAATACTTGGTGGAACTCTTGCCCATACCCGATTCCCAGGTAGTCGCATTACCTGAAGATGCTACCCTCAATGGATCGCACCCGACTGCGTTTGTGGTAGTGGGAAAGCATCTGGACGTGTTGCAAGCGTTATGCAACGATGCAATTGTAAGAATTAGTAGATGGCTTAAAAATGTGAAGTTAGAACTGGCAGCTCAAAAAACTGAAGTCGTATTACTGACAACACGACAGGTACGTGAAGAGTTAGTGATTACGGTAGCTAACCAAGATATAAGCTCGCAGCCATATATCAAATATCTGGGAGTACTCATTGACTCGAAAATGACTTTTAAGCATCATTTACAGTGAGTCAGTGAAAAAGCTGTAAGAATAAATAACTCGTTGACTAGACTAATGCGTAATATTGGCAGCCCTCGCGCAAGTATACGGAAACTCCGGTTAACAGTCACGAGCTCTGCGATTCTGTACGCAGCACCAATCTGGGCAAACACGAAGCCATCGTTAGGTCCAACACATACGAGCCACATACAGACTTGGTGCCCTGCGAGTAGCCGGTGCCTATCGCACTGTCTCAGATCACGCAATCCATGTGATAACGGGAATGGTGCCTATCGACCTGCTCGCGGTTGAGATGTATAGGATACATAACACCACTGGGCGGAAACCGTCGAACGTGGCTAAAAAAGAAGAAAGGCTGCGAACCGAGAAAGATAGGTGGACATTTGAACTGATTCCAAACATTGCGAGGTGAACTGAGCAAAAACACGGAGAAATTGATTTTTGTATCACACAGTTGCTTACTGGACACGGTTGCTTCAAAGCATAACAGGTTGGTGGGTTAAAGTTCCACACCACAGCGTCGGCCATAGGCTTTTGATGCTTCCCCCCTTCACAAAATACTAAAAAAGATTCTCGCATTACTGAATGTCAGTATACACTTCTTTTAATGTTGACATTCTTCCTGTGAAGATCCTATGCTTGGTCCTAGACTTACCTTCAATTTTGCCTCGCAAGGATAAACAGACAATGAATTCTGCTACCCCAATAACGCTTGGAATACGGCCAAATTCTCGCTCGAATGATTGACACTGAACCCTATTTTGGGAAGCAAATTTTAATGACTGACGAGGCACATTTTATCTTCTCTGACAGCGTGAATAAACAAAATTGCCGCATTTGGGGAACTGAGAATCCACACGAGATCCATGGCCATTGCATGACCGGAAAGAAACTGTTTGAGCCGGCATTTGCGCCAAAGCATTATCGGGCCATATTTTTACCGAGAAAACGAAACGGTCGATGGAAACCGATATCGATGGATGGTGGCTCCCTATGTCTGCCCGCAAATGCGTGAGAAAGGTTTAGACGGTTACTGGTTTCAACAAAACGGGGCGCCATGTCACACTGCGAATGCAACAATTGAATTTCTGCAACGAAATTTCCCGAGACGTCTAGTGTCAAAAAGAGGCGACATCGACTGGCCCCCCAGATCACCTGATTTAACGGACTTCTTTTTGTGGGGCTATCTGAAAAGTAAGGTTTACGCCAACAAGCCGCAGACTATTGACCAGCTTAAGGCAAACATTCGTATCAAAATCGATGCTTTAAAAACCCAAAATGCTTGACAAGGTGATAGCAAACGCAGAAAAAAATCGCAGTTTGTGATTGCTAATAAAGGTGTCCACTTTATTGATATTGTATTCAAAAAATTGTTTCAATAAATTGTATTTTTTCAAAGTTATTCAATGTTTTCATACCGTCATAAAAGATGGCGCATCCTGTATTGCAACATCATCTGCGTAGTCCACCACATATATCCTCCTCTCTTCTATGTAGATCCTTTAACAATCGATTCATTGCATGATCCACAGCAGAAGAGAAAGTATACCGTCCTGAGGGCTACCTATCCTGATGGATCTGCATATCGTCCAGAGACCCAACGTCGAAATTACGAACCTATCTAGTAGTAATTGTACGATAAGTTCCTCAACGATACCCAAATCAGTCATCGCATTTGTTATGGCCCCCGCTAAGGTGTTGTTAAAAGCGTCTTCTATATCTAAGAAGGCTACCAGATAACTTGATATGTTTAAGGGGGAGGTAGGGTTTAGCGCTAAAAAAAAAACACTTTTTTTTTGAATTTTTTACAGAAATATGGCTTAAGATACTTTAATAAAATCAGTTGCATGTTATTGTACATCTTTTCAATAAGTTTTTAAAAAATATTAATAATAAAATATTGACAAATAAGACCATGACAGAGTTTTTTTGGAGATATGTTTTTCGAGAGGTACTCTGCGGTGCCAATCGGCATTCGTCGTAGAATCATCTGAAACTAAAAAAGTCGAATTTTTCAGTTAAAGTATGTCGTAATGCTCCCCCCTACATTAATAAAATTTTTTTTTTTCATTTTTGTAGTTTTGGTGGCAAAAAAACGTAAAACGAGCATTTTTGGCGAAAAATTTCGCCATATTTGTAAGTGAAAAACAACCTTAAAAAAAAAAATAAAAAAAAAACATTGTAGGGGGAGGTATTTTTGATTTAGAAAACGTGTGCCAAATTTGAAAAGAATCGGTTGAATAGTTTCGGAGTTGTGATTGGCACCGACTTTTAAGAAGTCGTTTCGGGAAAAACGCGTTTGAAAAAATGACTCTGAGAAATTATCGATGCTCCGCATTCGAGGTAGAGTGCCCACAAAGGCTATAACTTTGAGAGTTCTGCTCCGATCCACTTAAAATTTTGACACAACATTCTTGAAATGATTTACTATAAGATGAGTGAAGAAAAAAAATTTCGATTTTGTGACCCTACCCCCCCCCCCTTAATAATACTTTGTTGACCAACAATAGCAAATATTCTAATGAAATTAGGGCTGGAAGGCTCCTCATAAAATTATACACCTTGAAACGCCTAAGATGGTATGGCTTATTTCTGAAAAATTGTTGGTCTGTAATTTGATAGTCATTTAATTTTAGTATTAAAAAGTGCAAGTTGCAAGTAGGTACAAAATACCGTTGATATATGACATTTTTCGTTTGCAGGCATGTCTCTGAAATTTTTGTACTGGTGACGCATTCAGAATATGTGAGACCACCTATAGATTTGTAGCTCAACCAGCTTGCCATTAAAATGAGTCAAAAAGAATAAAATCAAATTTCGTTACCTCATCCTTCATTACTCACTCGGAAGCATAAAGGTGTTCTATAAAATAGTGAAAGTGAAATTTTTGAGCCGATTCTGAGATAATAAAATTCCAAGTGCTGAAGAGCTAAGTTTTCTAGCTTCTAAAAATTTAACAACACTACCAATCAATACTTAATTACATTCATAAAACTGCACCCAGCATTTCTTAGTTTTACAGCTACAATTATCTATTACTCCTTTATCTAATAACTGCCAATAACGCTCAGATGTTGCTAGATACAATTTGTAGTATATATTCGCCCCGCAATCGAAAAAAGCCATAAACTATAAAAGTTTCATTGTAGCAAAGTGTCATTTTAATTTCCTGCAATATGCGAAATGACAAATGTTGACAGCACAATGGCAAAACACACCTCTCCACAGACACACATCCACACAGACGCACGCCCATAAACGCCCTCAACAGATATAGTAACCACAACAAACATACAATAATCAAGTATACTAGCAATTTGCAGTAAGTGACAAAATATCACTGACAGAGAAACCTCGCAGTAAAAGGAAGTCCGCTATGGTTTGACATTACACTCGGCAAACAAAGAAAGCAACAAAATAACCAATGCTCTCGGTAAGCAAACATATAAACATGTACACAATATACAGATAAATAAACATTTGGCACACCCACATTGACAGCTTGTGCGAGGCCAAGCATATGCGAGGACACAGGCGACAAAATATCACTGCTGACTGGCGCGACATACATCCGTATGTACATATATACTAGGTACGTACACACCGACAAAGAAAATAAATAACAAATTTGATTATCTTTCGGGGGAGAAGTCGGCGAAAGTAAGAGGTAAAGGCGTGTGAAGCGAGTTGAAGGTTCATAGCGAAAGGCAGCACAATAAAGGTGTGGTGCTGCTGTCGCCTGGTGAATTGAAAAAAGTTAACCGTTTAAGTTGAAAAACAAAACATTGGGGAAACGGTTGTTGGCATAGTTGTGAAAGAAATTGCATGTTTTTAGGCGCGTCATTTAAGGCGCCCGTCATAAAGTTGTTAGTAATTTGCGAAATATATGTAAAGCTAAATTTACTAAAGGGTTTTCTGATAGGAGTCTGTGTGGAAGTGACGGCCAGGTTCTTTTGGCGGCGTTTGTCAAAACGGTTATTTTTCTACTCACTTATTTTACCTGATTTTCATTAAAATTATTTAAAATGAAGAAGGCGTCAGTGACCTGAATACAAGAAACCAAATTTTTTTTGACGTGATAACGTCTTATAATTCGATTTAGCCGGCTGCACGCACGAAAAAATGTGTCGTTACCTTGCTCATTAGTGTTACCTTGCTCATTTGTCGTTACCTTTCTCATTGTCGTTACCTTGAATTAACTGCAAGCGAAAGCGCGGAACGAATGACAAAGCAAACAAAGCAAACGAACGGGAACGTTCGACATCTTTCTCTCTCCTACTTAAGTGAGCGTATATGTGTATGTATATGCGCATTTGTATATAAATTCACATACTTGTATTTGCATATGCCTTCTTCCTGTGTGCACGGTAATGAACCATTTCTCTGTTGAGAATAGGACGATGATAGAAAAAGTAGGAAATGAAAGGGAATGTTTCGAGTGTAAAGTGTTTTGAAAAAGGCAAATCGATGATGGTGCCTCTTAGTGTTGTTGACTTATTAACGTCTGATGCACAATCGAAATTGAACATATCTTTCATGAATTTGATAAATGTTTCGTCATTTTTCACGTTTGTGAAATGTAACTTGATCAATTCCATTGCGATTCCATTTACCTCCTTCTCTATATCCATACGAAATATCTATCAACCAAATAAAATTAAAATTTTGTTTTGAAAATTGCAACCATTCCATCAATATTTTCTTATGACGTTGTCACGTTAAACTATCGTCAGTAAACCAACTTTACAGACAACCTCTTTTTTTTGTTTATTTATGTCCGCCGTAGCCGAATGGGTTGGTGCGTTACTATCATTTGAAATTCACAGAGAGAAGGTGGGTTTGAATCTCGGTGAAAACAACAAAATTAAGAAAAACATTTTTCTAATAGCGGTCGCCCCTCAAAAAATAAAAAAGGTTTACCCGAAACAATTAATTAGTTTACCCGGACTTTTTAAGGACCCTTTTATATCTTTTAAGCAGATGTAGATGCAACCCATGAAGTAACTGATTGGCAGCTTGTTTGTGTAATAACTGTGACGGAAGTAAATATGTATTCTGACAGCCAGCAGCAATCAGGACCCTGAGCTCAATGATGGTGCAGTCGAAACTGGTAGGGAATATCAGACTTCGCTTTCGATCGCATCCGAACTCTTTAATATAGAAAAGAAGTAAAACGTCTTCTTGTGTCAAAGAACTTTATTTTAAAAACCACTAGCTTAAAGCCTAACAATAATTAAATAGTAAGTCAAATGAGAGTATGTTGTTGTGTGTATGTTGAGTGCGTGAGTAAGCGTGTGGGTGTAGAGTGTGAAAAAGTGTGTAAAGCAGTTGTTGGTTTAAATAAGAGTTAGCATAAGTAATTAAATATAAGAGTAAGATTAAGTTAGAATTAAGAGTAGGTATAATATAGGAATAGGTATATACGTATATAGGGTGATCATGTAACTATATGAAGCTTAGCCGGGTAGTCTAGCTGGCTAGACAAGAAGCCGATGAGGTGGTTTCCCCGCAAAAGCAGCTGATTGGAATGCCCTTGACTATCTGCAATCTGCTCCTGGCAGGTTGGGCGCTCACGTAAACTCAGCGCGCACTGGGCAAGTATACAAACTACTAATGTTGCGACATCTTTCTGGTCACATATGGATCTGAAGCGCTCCAAGTATATTTGAAAGTTAACAAAATCTCACCTTCGAATTTCATGTGCGCCCGTACAGGACACTGTTCGCGAAGTATGCATGCTGTGGTACGCGGCACTACTTTGAGTCCTTTTCCCGTTAACTGTATGGAGTATGAGGTCGAATCATCAGTACCCCCTTTTTTCCTGCACTGCTAGCGCGAGGCTAAGACTTGGCTCTCATTTGTTTGCTGCGCTTGCCGATGTTAAGAACCTGATGAACTTCATCATAGAGCGGTCAGCACAACCATAACTACCATAACTCAGTCGGGTTGTCATCCACAAAAACTGGTAAATAATTTTTTAAGAGCTTAAGAGTTAAAACTTACTTATGAAAACGCGATTTTTGAAGTATTTTCAAATCAGTTCAGTTTACTTGTATTTTAGTGATTTTTCGAAATATTTTTGCGAATTTATTTTGAAGCGCAATAAGTTTTATAACTGCTGCTATGGCAGATGCTGTGCCAGAGCCACATATTTATTTTACTTTGCTTCATTTTGTGGGAGAAATTCTTCTATTTATTTGCTGAGCCGATGTGAAGTTTAACTAAAATCAAAAATTGCGTAGGCATACATTTCACTGGGATTTAAGATTTCTATTGCTGCGTGAAAAATGTGTACACTATATTTTTAGATCGAGTGGATTTGTTAATTTGATCCAAAATGTGTTTATGCATTTAAAGTGAGTAGAACTTATGCAGGAGAGAAGGGATTGTAAACATATCTTGGCAGGAAGACACTGAACACATGACACTTCAGCATTTAAAATGAGTATAGTTTTTAAATCATTTACGTTCATATGTTAAGTGCCTATCTATAGGAAACTTTAGTAGTACAACTTTTGCCACAGCTTGACGAATCTTAACGCAGCGGTTGGGGGTTGTCATTAAAACATCATTTCCTCTTTATATGTCTGCGTGCTCTTATGCACATGATGACAATTTAGGTATGTATGTAAAAGTGTGTGCAATGTAATTTTTGTTGACAATTCGCTTGCCTTTATACACAGCCAGAGCTTTGTCTTCACAATTCACAGTTCACAATTCCATCAACTTTGCATTTGTAAGCAAGCAAGTCAACAAAGGGTAGAGAAAGAAAAGATACCAGCTTGGGGAGGAAAAACTTGCAAGGACAAAAAATTCACGCAAATGAAACCTTCAATCAGTGTCAGCAACATGTTAGTTTCACGACATGCCTCACCTCGCCACACCTCGTCTCACCTCACTTCACCTGGCCTGACCAAAGTAATAAATATATATGTACTCGTATGCGTACTTTTGTTTTCCATTCATTCTGTTGTTTGGGTCGTATAACGAATTCACTTGACGCCACACCTTATTTAACTGTCGAATACGTTGCAAGTTACAAACTTTTGTACATATGCAAATTTACGTATATGAAAATATGTGGTGCATATATGTACAGTGTCGGACAAAACATTGGGAACTGAAACAAAGTAATTTGAATACCGTCGATTACAAAGGTGTTGGCTGTCTGTGACCTTTTCTTTCCATTTTTATTTTTAGCAAATTATTACTCTATTAAGCAAGTGAAGCTTGTTTATACGAGGGTTGCCCTTTGCATTTTGCGCCTTTGCAACACCACGTGGGATGAGCTATACTTCAATATTTTGATAGAAAAGCTTGATAGTTTTTAGTATAAACTTACATATAACGATTTCACTGTCGAGCTTTATTTGTTCTTTCTAGGTTAGGTTAAGTTAGCCTGGTTGGCATTAAGCTACGCATAGACCTTTTGGTCCCTAGCGATACCAGCTGGAGACCGACCTCTATGAATATTGAAAGTAGACATAATGTAGGTTGTCAACACTTTTGGCGAATCTATGCAGAGCTGGGTGATCCGCTTTTGAGACGTCCTCCAGACGCTCAAACAGTGGGACTACCAGAAATTTTAAACGCATTTTTAATAATGCCGTGCAACCGCACTGAAGATATTCTAAAGTTTCCTCAACATCCTCTCTGTATTTCCTGCATTTTTCCGTGTTAGCAATGCCTGTCTTTGTTCTTTTTACAGCGAGCTAAAAACTTCATCTGGCCTAAAAGCCGGAATTAACTCGTGAATATGTTTGTGCGATAATTTATTATGATTTCGGACATGGATTATCGAGACAAGAGTACATTGATTAACTTTCTTCAACATTCATATAAAGTAGCCCACTTAGCCACTGTGAAATGCTGTTACAACCAGTTTCAACGTGGCCGTTGAGCCTTGCATGATGATTTTCGTAAGGGCCCTCTAAAAACAACCATTTATTTTCCAGAAGTTCTCAGAGTAAAAAACCAAAGTGCCGAATATGAATCATACTTCGCCAAGGCAATGCAAGCTCTCACATATCGGACCAAACAAGAGATCGCAATAATGGGCCCATCCGCCTTACTACCATAACTTGGCATTTCATGATTTCATTTGTTCACGACCATCAAAAATAAAATACGTAGTACGTACCATCGCTTCCTTCAAAATTAAATTTGGACTGGTGGCTGAAAAGAACAGTTTTCAACTCGTTTACCAGACGGTTTATATGATTTTTAGCGACATGTAAACGTTTTTTTTCCGATGCGGTTCTTTTTTTACAGTTCGATTACTGAGGACATCATCTTGACAACGTACGCTGTTTTACGAATTGTGGGTCACTTTCAAATGGATTTTTCTTTATCTCTCTCACAACCACAGTGCCAGTTTTATGGCCAGTTGTTTTGGTCGGGCCCGAGGATGTATGGATCTAGGGTTTTATTTTCTATAAAGCCGGAAATAATTTGTGAAAGTTTGTAACTTGTGAATGTTAAATTTTATTTTTATGGATGTGTCTTTTTGAGAAGTTACGTTAATATAATCGAGGCAACGGTTAGCCGAATTTGTGTGAGTCATTGCTTACTTTATCACATTTCTCAAATAAGACGAGGTCTCTTAAAAGGATTTTGAGCATAAATTATGATCAGGGAATGTATTGGTTAAAATAAATAAAATACAGTTAGGAAGTGGAAAGCAGTATACATATTTTTAGCTCTGGCTGCTTTGGCGCACAGAATTCCTGCTTATTTTAAGATTTTTTCAAATAAAACCGAAAAAAATGGAAAATAATTCCATAAAAAATTTAAAATATAGATAATAACCGATGGAGATAATAATGATTAGCACCTATGGTGATACCGTTACTATGGTCTGAGCAAATCTGGCAATATCAGCTGATATTCGTGACGTCACAAATGGGGAGAGCGAATTAAAGATTTTCTATTAAATTAAGATTCGGCGACTAAGCCGGATTTTTTCAGTTGTGTTCCAAATTCTTACGAATTTTGAGGTACGCTTCGCGTCGCCATCAGGACAGAACTTCACAGTCGTTCAGTCGGTGGCATATGCCACTCTTCATGCGAAAGCATTTTACTTTAAAAAATAGCTTTGAACATAAATCGATCCATTATGATATTGAATCGGTGCAGGGTTTCAATGCCAAACCCAGAAAAATATCACACCGCCAGGCTGAGCTGTACTATACGAGGCGCGTTCAAAAAGTATCGCGAATTTTGTGTTTTTTTCAAAAATTATTTATTTATTCATTAATATCTATTTTGTCCCCTTCAAAGTAATCCCCATGAGATATTATGCACTTGTGCCAATCTATTTTCCAATTTTGAAGAACTTATCTGGTTCAGCTCCTCCTTCGATACCGTCTTAATCTCGTCAATTTTTGTTCTGCCACAAATCCTAGCGTTTCTGACGGATTGCTTAGCGCAAATTGCGCATAACTTGCAGGTAATATTCCTTATTGACCGGTTTACCCTGTGGAAAGAACTTCAGATGCACAACGCCCCTGCAATCGGAAAAAACAGTAAGCAGAACTTTTTCATTCGACCGAACTTGGGGCACTTTTTTCAGTCTTGGCTCGTGCGGCAGCTTCCATTGAGATTATTGAGCTTTGGTTTCTACATCATAACCATAAACCCACGATTCGTCACCAGTTATGACCCTCTGAAGCCAATTTGGGTCGTCGGGGACTGAGACCAACATCTCATAGTGATGCTGCTTTTGGTCGAAATTGAGCAGTTTTGGTACGAATTTTGCGGCGACCCGTCTCATGCCCAAATCATTGAAAAAAAAAAATGGAAAGGCACGAGCCAATCGATATGTCTAGGTCCTTGGTAATAGTAATTGGATTTACTATTTTTTTAAGTTATCTTCTTCTTTATATATAAAAATGAATGTTTGTCTCTATGTCATCGATGAACTCAAAAACTACCGGACCGTTTATTATAAAAATTGGTATATATATTGTATATTGTTAATATTCGAAGGACCCATCTGGCAACCCTGTATCTTTTGACAGAGACTTTAGATCGCTTAATGGCATACCGCGTTGGAAGCGTCAGTCCAAGCAAATTTTTACCATGGAACAGTACATGCCACGCGAGCGCTACCGAATTGTTGAAATTTACCTTCAACAAAAGAAGTCAATTGTGAAAACTCAACGTGTGTATAAAAAATTAAATAATGTGAAATGTGCGCCTTCTAAGAACAACATTAAACGTTTGTACGAAAGGTACGACCAAGGTTTGTACGACCAAGGCGATCGGAAGAGAATATTGCTCTTGTACGGGCCAGTATTGAGATGTCGCCAAGGACAACCCAAAATCACCGTTCTCAGCAGTTGGGCATTGCTCGGACCACTTTACAACGAATTATCCGCATTGGTTTGCATTTATTCGCGTATAAGATTCAATTGACGCAAAGATTGTTGCCTGCGGACAAGCCTCGTCGATTGGAATGGGCCCAAAAAACACATGGGTCCGTCGAATACGGGCAACCCTGTATGTATTTTTCCACGGAGAAGGTTTGTAGAATATGCTCATTGCTGCCAGTAGCAACTTCTGCCCCGATCAACCGATTTTTTCGAAATAAAAAAAAATCAATTAAATGCCTTAGAATGAGTTGAATAATTGTGTACTGATTTTTCTATAAAGTTATTTTTCTTAAATTTATTTTAGTTGGTGGGGTAGCAACGTGCGCCGGGTACAGCTATGTAGTATCGTAATAAATTTATCTTAATACTTAGTTGAATAAATTTGGCCAACACTGTATCTACACTTACACACCAAGGTACTCATATTTTACAGAGTGCTTCCTGCATGTCACGCCTTTATTCCTCACTTGCTTTTTAGCAACATTTTTTTCGTCCTTTTTGTTTTTCCGCCTTTAACTCTAACCCTACTCAAATAGTTGCTTGCCTCCATTCCTCATTTTATTTATCGGTATTTTTTTTCTGTCATACTATCGTTTCTTACACAGGTCGTTTTGTTGGCTGAAATAATGGCATTTCAATTACTCAAATGCAAAGCTTTTCAACATTCAACATTCAACTTGCCAATGCAGCAGCAGCAATAAGCGGCTGAAGAAACGAAGTAGAAGTTACGAAAGAAATAATAAAAATATAACAAGAAGCAAATATCGAGATGTGCCCATAAAGTTGGCAGCGTACCTTTACACACACTCAGTCACATACTCTCGCACACCCTCCCACATAAGTATGAATTTGCCAACATTAAATAGCAGTAATATGCAACAGCGCTTCCTCCTGTGGCAGTATCATGCAAGTTGCTTTCTTATATTGCTGTCTTTACTGCTCCCTATTACTTTATGGCAACATAACTGCACACATTCACTCATGCTCATATACACATGCTTACACAAACACAAACATACACAGCCATGCCAATAATTTTGGAGTATTTGAGTGTGGAAGAGCAGGAGTGCCTATAAAAGAAATTATGATCGCCTTAATGGTGCAGCGAATAAAAAACTTCAATACAAATTTAAGTCCAAGCCCGTTTTGGTTATTTTCTTTTTATCGTTTTTTTGAGGTTACTCGTGCTACAAGTAGATTTCGGGTGAGCAGCAAAAAATGAAAATGTTTGTTGCTCTGTCGTATGTTTTTTTTTTTTTTGTTTTTTTTGGAGTTGTTAAAATACGATTTGACATTTCCGGTTTTGTGTCGGTTTTTTCTGCAACTCAAATTTTGACTCAACTCCAAGTCTTTTTTATCGCCTATTCCATGTTTTTCTTCCACTTTGCGGATTTGTTTGCTGTGCTCCCTGCTTGCATGCTTACTTACCTACACATATACGAATGTCTGGCAGTCATTCGCTCCCTGGTGAAAACTTATTTGTTTGCTTCACGCCTCGCTCGCAGTTTTATTTTCATGCCGTTGTTAGGTGACAGCTTTAGTGGGTATATTGGAAACGAAAGTTTTCGAAAAGCGTATAAATAAAATTGGATTTGTATAAATAAAGCGATATTTTGAAGGCTCAGTGTAATGGCATTTTGTAGTTGTATTCAAGAGGTAAGTTTGAAAACTCTTTATAAAAATAATAAAATAAAATAAGTTAAAAAATGTTTATTTTTTAAATTAAAAGAAATTACCGTTATGGCTAGAAAATTACATGTGTATATGTAAGGAGGAAGATAGTTCATCCTTAACTCTCACTGGTGCACACGGCTGATCACAACCCTCTTCTATTGCTTCTCTGCTTTACCTTCTGATTAGCTGGGACTGCTTTACATATAGGGTTACTACCCTTTAGATGGTGTAAATACGAGGGCGGTTCAATAAGTAGCCGTGTTTGATGACAAAGGGAGTTGGTATTAGCATCGTCTGCTGCCATCTATCAAAGGACGGCAAAACAAATTTCAGACTGATTGACAGGTTAGTTTGGATTTGGCAGCTATTCGAGTAAAACGTGTTTCGTGATTTTCGCTAAGGTGGAAAAATAATTAGCTTTTTGTTTTTGTATGGGAGAAAATGCGAGGAGATAAAAGCAAAGTTGGATACTGGTTATGGGGACGTTTCGCCATCTATGAGCACAGTTAGATATTGTTTCACGGAATTTAAATATGGGTGAACATCTGTTTTTGATGAGGAGCGACCAGGACGCCAGGCAAACGTAGTTACCGAGTAAATCATTCACAAAGTCCACGACATGATTCTCGCCGATCGACAAACGAAAGTACGCGAAATAACAGCGGTCATATTTGTGAATACGTTTCATGAATGCCTAATGGTCAAAAATTTCAAAACATCGATGTTGAAGATTGTTCGGCAACACTTTGCTCTGATTTTCTGTTTGCCAGTCATTTTTCTGTCCTCGAAAGAACAAGTATCTTGAAAATTTTCACTAATTCCTGAATTGTATATCAATAATCGTGGGTATTTCCACTAAAATCACGAACTTTTCGATTTGTTGTTCTTAAAGTTCGATTATTTCCACAATAAGTTTCAATAATTTTAACTAATTAATTTTTAATGTACATACATCTGCTTACTCGAAAAATATCAAAGAATACAAAAAAAAGATATCGTCTACGAATTGTTCACTTCCAACATAGTGGCGTCACTTCCCCACTTCGTCTTCAAAGGGAAAACTTCATCAAATCTGATTGATTCATATTTAGGCAAGCACTCTATAGCACTTCGCGTAGGAAAGTATGAAACAACTATAGCTAGTAGCTATTCTTGCACTTGCATGCATACGAGATTTTTTTGTTTGGAGCAAATATGCATCACCGTCATGGGAAAAATTATAAAAAGTGAATGTCAAACTTGTTACAACTTACTACAGTTTACTAAGCTACAAAACTGCATACCAAATACCTTTTCTAGAAATTCTAATTAAAAACCGTGGAATATTTATGAACGATTTTTAAATTTTTCAGATTTGTATGCACAATTTCAAAATTGAATTTATGCGGTTTCTGTTAGAAAATGAGCTGTACTTTAATATAAAAATAATGACCATTGCAAAAAAAAAGATGAAAAATAGGCAAAACTTATCACATTACTGCTGTGCTATCGCTTGATCGTGGGCTGTATATAATAGTTTCACCTAACCCTTCTAAAAATATGCGACATCTAAGGAAGAAACATGTGTTTTAGTAATAATTGGAATCAATTTTACTCTCACTCCTACTCAAAATTTAACGTATCCACATGTGTATTTGCATATGAAAACAGTGCCAGCTTCGGCCATGAAAAGTTGGTATCAAAGCGAAGACTTGCACTTTGCCACTTCGATATTATTAAAAAAAAATCTAGGTTTTTGGTTAAGTTAGAGTGTTGGTTTTTTTATTAGTACAAATCTAAGTTTAAATTTAACATACAATTAAACGCATTTACAGCCACTTCGCTACACTGTAGGTCATTTACATACATACCCCTATATAACTAAAAATATTAATAATAATTATATTGATAAGATTATAATCTTTGAGTTAGAAGAAAAATTTTTATAAATTTTTATTTCACAACAAATTCACTTAAAGCATGCGGCTAAGCAATAAAAATTAATTTTTTTATTTTCGCGTAAGAATCCTCGCTTTAACATTTACGTTCGTAAGCTCACTCAACCTGCTCACTCGACAAACGTTTACTCCTTACTCCTCCAACGATAACACTCTCGGTGGTGTATTGTTACTAGAGCACCGAAATGCACAATACTTTTGATGCAACAATTAACCCACTTGTACTAATTAACTGTCGTCATTTTGTTCTATCCCATTGGATTACTGTTAAACCTGTATTGTTGCTCCCAGTCCGGTAATCTGTTGCAACAATGGGAATGTAACTGAGCATAAAAATCAAAAAGCAAAGAGAGAGAAGAAGAATTTCATAAGAGCAGCAGGAAAATTATTTGCAGTACAAAAACCCTTTTTCAATAAAAATATATTCTACTTAATAATTTTTGTAGTTAATGGTGCGAGTACAAAAAAACAAAACAACAATGACGTGCATTTGTTATATTTATAAAGAAAATGCAAAACAGCGTAAGGAGCAAAAAATCAACCTGCTGTTTAGTAACTTCAAGCTTTTATTTTTTGTAGTAAAATTTAATAAAGTAAAAAACTGCATACCAGAATGTTCCCAAGAAATTTTAATTAAAAACTGTGGAATGGGCATAAAATGCGTGTGTTAGTTTTTTAGATATTTTATAAAATTTTTGAAAGTTGTTTAAATCATTTTTGTTAGACAATGAACTATACATACTTTCATACAAAAATAATTAACATTCAACAAGAAAAATAGCAAAAACGTCTCTTTTGGACTAGATCCTGAATTCCTCCTCCGATTAAGTGAAAGAGTGAAAAAAGGAAATAGAAAAAGGGAAGCTATATCCATGTTTGACTGTGGTAATCCTTTCGTGCTCATGATAAAATAAGCAGCCGGCTAATATAATATATATAATATATATGTAGGTCTGGTGCTTCCGCAGGCAAATATCTTCAATCTTGGTACCGTGAAAGCAGGTAGAAATCTTTCTCCCATAACAATCGAGAGTTGAGGTTTTACTAGCAGTAAGTTTTGATTCAAGCTTCTGCCATCCCCAGTGGCCAGAATCATCCGTTACCTTACAAGTTGGTGTACTTGCTCAACGGGATCTAAGTTGGCATGTTGCCTACCTTTACAGAAGCCGAATGTAGGTAGCCAATATAATCTCAAATCTCTTTGTACGTGACGACCATAATTCATGTCTTCTGTCTAGCCATCTCATTTACAACGCAGTTTCTTTATTCTTCCCTTCAATTTTTATTCTTGTAAATTTGGTGAAAATGTTTTACTGTGCAGAAGCATAAATTGAGCAAAAAGAGAGGGATCAAACATTGAGGTAGAGAGGATTTTCTTTTTGTTGTGCAAGACGTTTTTCTTTGAATTGCGTGTCAAATAAATTTCGGTTTAGTAGAAAATAAAATACAAGTTTTCAATAGAATTTTTTCGTCCCTTCTAATAAAAAGTTACAAAAATTTTATACATTTTTTTGGTAAAAAATTATAATAAAATTAAAAAAAAAATATTTTAAGTTAAATTTTTTTTTTTTAATTTCTAAAACTCTTTTTATTGTACTTCTTTCTATTATCAACCTTTTCAATTATGCTCCAATGAAAGCTTGGAGAAAACGAAAAAAAATGATTCCATAAAATTTGTTCCGTAATTTCCGATAAAAATTTAAGAAAATTTCGAAAAATTTTTATTAGCAAAAATTCATTTTTAAAATTAGAAAAAAAATTTTAGTTGTATTTTTAAAGTTATGCTCAAAAATTACACTTAACTTTTTATTTCATTCATGAATTTTGACCTTAGAATCAGAATCTTGCTTAGGTTCAATATATAAAAATTCAAATTAGTGAATATTCAGTACGACCAATTAATTAAAGATAGTAATATTTTGGGGAAAAGCAATTAATTATTCTCATTTTTATTTTGCGCAAATGGTTTAAAAATATTTTATGGTCGATCTTTAGCTCCTGGGCGATGCTACGGATAATAACATGCTGGTCAACTTCGATTACTTCTCTGATTTTAGCAATATTTTCTATGACTGGATGCCTGTGCGTAGGAACTGACGAAACTAAAATTGCAAGCATAAACAGCACTCACAATTTCAGCGGCTTGGCTTGCAAAGTAAAATTTACCTAATTTTCTCTTTGCAAAACAATTTTTTTAATGTGAAATGTGACCTTGACATATTCTTTGATCGATATCGATCCCTACTGCCATCTAGCGAGAAATTAATGGAATTCTTTTTCTTCAAAGTATTAAGGTCGTTGAAATTTATTATTCGAGGGGTTGTTAAGGACGCATTAGTTCTGTCACTTTGAAGTTTTAAATTATAATGTCAGATTTGAATTGGGTGACCCCTTACAAGTTTCTTGTAAATTCAGAAAAAAGTAGTCTCATAGTCAGTATTTAAAATTTTTTTTTTATCTCCATTTCTCACAGTTTGCGATTAAAAGTAGACATATGTAACTCTCTAAATTTTTAGCCTTATTTTTAAAACTTTACCTCTCACACTAGATTTTGGAGAATAGAAGGTATCGAACTGACAAAGAGTGATCCGCACATAATGTGCGTATGTGGAGAGAAATTTTTTCGCAAAATGAATCTACTAAAGGGGAAAACTGAATTATACCACAATATGGCACTTACCTAAGCCTATGTATGATGATTTGTTAAATATATGTGATCTGGTCTATGAAAAGGTACCTTACGTGTCAAAAAATCATTTTTCACTTTTTTGTTGATTCGAATAGTGTGTGAAAGGCTCTTTAAAATGGTGAAAACCAGAAACTCATAATTTGTTTCGCACGTAAGGTACCTTTTCGTAGACCAGGTCACATATAACTAATGCAAGGATGATAACCAGGTTCGCCATCAGCTATGGTGAAAAACAAAATAGTGAGCGTAACTTCGGCTGGCACATCACCGGAGATTCCGCAGACAAATTCTCTCCGTTCATTTCACACGGCAACGACGAAACATGCGTGAAGACTATGTTGATTTTTTGCGTATATCACCAACACAATCTCGTCTTTTTCGTAAAAAACCGTTATCATTACCCCTGTTACGTCAGTCAATCAGCTGATTTCTTTCAAATTCGCTGAGAGCCCGTTAACGATCTGTTATTGGCCACCTATTTTAAAAATGTATCTACTCTGCGATATTCTCAATGTTTCTCATTATACGTTTTGAGTAGAAATTTTTGCATAGACACTAGGCGAATATTGAAGGCATCACAAACCTCTTTCTTACTTTACTTCTCATACAAACCCATAAAATAACTAAGTATGCTGTGAACTTTTTTTATGATTTCTATTTTCGCTCTTTGCACTCTAACAGTCGAAATTCGTCTCTTTAACTTCAGACTGCCATTTTATAATTCTTCATTCGAAAGACGCCTTTAGGATATCGTGTCTGCTTTTGTATATATGCATGTCCAAAAGTCTGTCTGTCACCCAGATCATTGTTCATTCTCTCCAACTACATACTTTTCTCCCCTTCAATTTCTGTCCCGTTTGGGGGCTCCATTCAACTGGTTGTATCATTTCATTTTTACCTGCATTTTTAATCTTTGCTCGTTGTTTTATTTCTTACCATCATAAATATTGGGTTTGTTGTTGTTGTTATCATCTTGTTTCGTCAACTATATTCGCGTTACTCTAACTATTCTGCATCACTTTTGTAGCTTGTTTCCCAGTTTTCCAGAAAATGTTGACCTGTATTCTTGCTTGTAATGCCTCGACGACCATTGTCTACTGTTGAAATGATACGGGTGACAAGTACAGTAATAACAACGACGTTAACTGAACAACAAAAGTAACAGCAATAACTGTTGGTTTGCTTTCGTTACAATAATGGCATACACACACAACATGCACGTCTACAGCCGTGTTCACAATAATAGCAGCGCGACGTATTGAAAACTTTTGAAAAACTATTGAACATTTATTTGATTTTTTTTTTAATCTTTTATAAAAAATAGTTTATGCTACACCAGATATAATATAACTTCAAGTTTCATACCTGTATAAAATTAAAAAAAAAAAATTATTAATTTTTAAAAATTCCGCAGCAAAAAAAATTTCATACATTTCTTACATTTTTCATTTTTAGAAAACTGCATGCGTGAAGCTTTCTAGCCCATTCAATTTTACTATTAAATTATTTTTTAAATTTATTTTTTGGCGGTATTGTGAATTTTTTACTCATTTCGTTATATACCGCCTTGATCAAAAAGTTTCTGGAATATGTTCAGAAAATTGAAAATACAAGTTTATTCCTTAAAAGTTGTATTATCGCCTTCAAAGTACTTCAACGCATTATGCCAGCATTTGATCAAGCTCCCGTAACCTTCCTGGAACTCTATTTTCGGCATAGCTATCCGAGACGTCTTCGATTTTTCCATATCTATATAGTAAATTTGATGGCTCTTGGATGGTATTCATTTCATTCTTGATCTTTTTGATCTGATGTATGAGTTGCGTGTCAAACTCATAAATCCACGACTCGTTTCCAATAATGATGCGTTTAATGAGTATTGGGTCGCCTGATGAATGTTCAGCCTCGGATTCAGCCAAATTAAGGTCCTTTGGGACCAACTTTGTAGCAACACGGCGCAAACCTATATCATCACTAATATGTCCTGAAAGGATCCATGAGCAATGCTCAAGTCTTCTGTCAGCTATCTGATGGTTAATTTGCGGCTATTGATCAACTTTTCTTTCACTTTATCGATGCTTTCACCAGTTTTCGAAATCGACGCCTGCCACTACTTTCGTCATCCTAGATGGACTCACGAGCTTTTCTGAAGCGTTGATGCCACTCGTAAATGGCTGTTTTCTTTCGAAAATCATTACCGAAAGATTTTTTCAATATTTCTAAGGTTTTCGCACCATTGAATGCATTTTGAGCGCAAAATTGAATAAATTTTTACGGAACTCATTTTCAATTAAACAAACTCCTTGTAAATTCAAATCCATTTTTAATACTGTAATACACCAAAAACACGTGCAGAGGTAGATTCACTCAAGACGGCGTGATTTTAGATATGCCAAACAATGCCGATAAAATTGTGATAGGAATGTTAAACACAAATGTGGCAACCTAAAAAAAAAGGAAAAAGAAAACGAACTGAAATCAGTTGACTTAGAGCATCACCTAGCTTTTGTTCCGGGAATTTTTTGATCAAGGTGGTAGGCGATAAACACAAAAAAATCATCAATGCAAACTTTGAGCTATTTTAAACTTCCATAAAAGGGTGGTTAAATTTCAAGGGCCGATGTTGAATGTGAACCACACCTAAAAGTCAACGACACCGTTGGACTTCTTTCTTTGGGGTTATTTGAAAGAAAAGGTGTACGTCGATAAGCCAGCAACAATTCAAGAGCTAAAGGATGAGGTAATTCGGCACATTAACGGCATAGAACCTCTATTATGCCTCAGCGTCATCGAAAATTTGGACCATCGGATAGAGGCCATTTGGCCAATATTTTGTCCCATGCGTGATTGAGATAACCAATTTTATCATAACAAGGAGATATGACAATAATTTCGTAAAAAAATTGTATTTTATTCAAAACCAACACCGGCCCTTGAAACTTAACCACCCTTTACAAGAATTGAATGCGCTAGAAAATTTCATATCCAAAGTTTTTTTAAGATTCTAACAAAAAGGCTTAAAATTTGTTTAGAGGTTCTTAAAAACTTTGTGCAACGTTTGAAGCTCTGAGTTATATGGTTATTGTTGTAATAGTATAGACTGTATTTTTATAAGAAAGAAAAAAAATAAAAAATTAAATAAATAGTCGAAACTTTGCAAAACTCCACGCTGCTATTATTGTGCGCACAACTGTGTGTAGTTCGAAAAGGAAAATGTTGGAAACTGCAGGAGGCAACGTAAACGGAAGCAACTTTGACAACAATCAACAATGACTGCAACAATAACAACGATGGCCTTAATAACAACAACATGCGTTCTTGTATAGCATAACAAGCGGCATGCGAACATACAGCCGTACACAATTAAATACAAGCAGACAAAAACAAAAACAAATCAGCAAGCACAAACAAATCAATGTCAGTGAAAATTTACGCTTAATCCTGACATTCTCTGACTGTGGCTTGGCCAGTTGGACTACATATTTTCTTCGTTCATGCCTTAGTATTGGATTACACAATTCTCTCATTTGTTATTGCAATAATTTCTGTGCTCTCATTGTTATTGTAAATTACCCGGATTGTGACAAATTAGAGGAAGTGCAATTTAATGCAATCTCTTCCTTCACTTACTCAACTAACTTCAAGTTGTCTCGACTCGACGTCACTCCCCTCAACTCAGCTCAGCTCAACTCAGCTTAGCTTGAGAGCACAGAGCAGTCAGCATTTAACACTCGACACTGCAAACACTCAACTATAATCATTGTAAGTACTACATAACAACAAAAACAATATTACAATATCTGTAATTATGTTCACTAAGATTAAATGACAAAACGGCAAATGAAAACTGAGGGGAGGTAGAAGAAGCATAAAGCACAGCATTTAAAACGGAAAGTGATAGTAGCCAAGTATTCGAATATTTCATAGAGTTCTATGCAAAAGTTATGTAGGTATGTGTAGAGGGCAGAAAACTTTAATTCATTCTAGGAAAATTTTAAGATGAAATTGTTTTGCTGCAATTTCCGTGAAATTTATGAACAAATGAAAGATGATTAATGATTTTCGAAACATTGGCTTTTATTTTATATTCTACGACTACAATATCATGTGTTAATTTGTCAATTGCCGCTTTGTGTATGTCCCATTTTTTTTTTGCAAATGAGGAGGTTTAAAATGCCCGGTTTATGAGGTCTAAAAATTGCATCTCTTTGCATTTTTTTTTTTTTAGGAAAAAATTAATTTAGCACTGCAAAGTTTTTTCTATCTTTTAATGAACATTTAAAAAGTATAAAAAATTTATGTACTGGTTAAAATAAGTTGAAAAAAGTGTTTAACATAGAAATTAGTAGAGCGCTGCAACGCTGGAGTTTCCAACTGACGTACAAGATACAGCTCGTAATTATTATCTAAAGCAGAAAATTCAACTGGATTTCTAATTATCATGATTTTTTATTCTAGATAAACTAAGAAAACTGAGAGAAATTCCAAAATTTCAACTTTTTGGAGGTTTTAAAGAAAAAAATGCCTTACAAAAAAAAAAAAATTCACTTCAACTTGGTATAAAAATCTTGAAAACATTTTTTTATCTATTTTGTAAGTTCAAATAGAAGAGAATTTAACACTGAAGGGAACAAGCTATGATTCATTTCAAAAGGTTCATTAGTTTTTTTCATTCATGTACGCCAATTCAAAGAAATCATAAAAGTGAAAAGTCGAGAAAAGAAGATAAAGTTTGTACTATAGCTGTCCGGTCACAGCGTAACTACCTAACGCTCGCCTACCTTTGGCTTTGTATCTACGGAAATATTGAGAATTAAGCTCTGTAACTTTGTGTGAATATTCTGAAATATATTAGGAATCGCTTAAAACGAAAAAAAATTGAGTTTTTTGACCTTATAAACCAGGCTGCCCCCTTAATGCATCATCAAAGCTGCCATTGCAACAATGGCATACCCGGATGGCATACCAACAGTCACTCGGTTGGAACCCTCGCCCACCCTGGAACCGCTTTTGCCTTACTTGAGAGTGACATTCCAGCTTCCTTATTACAAAGGTCTATGCTTGTGTGCCTACGTCCAGGTCCCGTTTTTTTCATCCGTAGAATTTTTCCGCGAAACCACTGAAGACATATAACGTTTTCTCGCTGCTTAGCATCTTGTCGATTACATTGGAAAAAGGTGTGCTCAGCGTCATCTTCGTCTGTATCTCCTAATATGCATGTGGGATGTTCGCATTTTAATATTTTGAACAGGTATTTCTGCGGCCGCCGTTGCCGAATGGGAGTCGGCTTCAAACTGTTTTTTTTTTTTTGTTTTTGTACATGGCCGTCAACAGTGAAATTCTTGTTCTGCAATAGTAAAATCCTTGTTCTGCTCAGACAGCTACGGAGGTGAATGGCATCTGACACCCACAGAGATAAGCAAACTACCCAACAATATGATGAATAAGTCTCCTGGCGATGCGATCAATCCGTTTCTGAGACGAACCAGAATCGCTCGCTCACCTGTGAAAAAACAAGTACTCCTGAGCAAGAGCGCGCTGAAAAGCACCAATGCGAGCATAAAACTCCAGACATAGTAAAAAGCGACACGCAACAGCAGAAGGAGGAGGAAAGTGAGCAAGCGACAAAGCGAGAATCAGACGGAGAGACGCTACGTTTGATGGGAGAAAAAATAAAAGAGCTCATCAGTATGATGGAAGTGCAGAGGCATATCACCATACCAATGAAAGGCTTGGTATGCGCAATAGAAAGGCACAACATATCTAAGTAATATAGAGAACGATCGAAAAAATTATGCAAAGAGAGCCCACACGGGTGCCAATAGCAGGCGGGATGCACCCAATTCGCCAAAGCAAATAGCAAGGTGCATCCATTTAGAATCGTCGTAGAAATCGTAGAGGACCAATAGAGGTCAGGGAGCTTTTGAATGCACTAGCAGCGCTTGACTTCGTTCTACTCAACAGTGGCACAGAGAACACATTGATCAAAAATTGTACTAGTTCCATCATAGACCTCTCGTTCATAAGTAGGGGACTAAGTAGGGCTACAAGAGGGTACATCACCGACTGCTATACACATAGCGATCATCGGGCGATAGTTATTGCCATCAAAAAAGCTCAAGTAGGCACGATGCCCTACAAACGGCAGAATGAGTGGATGATATAGCCTTCGACGACACCGAGGTAATACTGCAGCGTCGGGGATAAGGTCAGCTATCACCAAAGCATGCGATACCACTATGGTCCGACAAGGAAGACGCCAAACACGTAAGCCAGCATACTGGTAGAAGGACGAGATTGCGGAGTTACGAGCACAATGCAATGCAAACGGGCCAGAAGGCTATGTCAGCGTTCACGGAATGCAACCAATGCCGTAGAACTCAGGCTCAACTACAAAAATAAGCGTAAGGCGTTTAAACTGGCCATTCGCGATAGCACGCGCAGTATGTTCAAAGAGCTATGTGACGACGTCAATAATAACCCATGGGGCTCGGCCTATAAAGTAGTACGGAGTAAGATGAAGCAGACGGTGCAACCAACATGCTCAACCCTCTTAGACCAGATTGTACGAGAACTCTTCCCTTCGTTAGAATGCTAGGTAACGAACCAGCCACCAACATCTCGGCGGTAAAGGCAGACGAAGTGCTCAAATTAAGTAGCAAACTGTAGGCCCCTCCATACTACAAATATGAGGATGACCTTGGCCAACACTTAGGTTGTATAAAAATTGATTTCTCGGCAGCTCCTGCTGAACCATGAAACGACTACATTTATTTGCCTAGCTGTCCATCTACTTTGTTTCGCTTGAGTGCCAAACAGTTTTATATAATAATTGATAGGCCAATAGCCTTGCTACTCGTTACCTTAATTGTTTAATTGTGTAATATAATCATCTATAATTATATTTGATGTAAATGAATGCACAAAATAAGTAAAAACCAAGAACTGTAATTGTTGTGAATTTTATCAAATATCAGTTAATATTTAATTATTTTTTGATAAAAGTAAATTGTAGAATTTTATTGTTGTTGATGTCGAAAAAAATTACCAAAAACCCTCACTTGCCATGCCTCTGATACCCGAAACTCCATAATATTGCAAGTGCTGACAAGACAGAGTTATGGCACTGTGCAAATCTATAGCTCCACTCTTTTGAATTAAAATTAAACATTCATAACTTTCAGTTGTCTCAACATCTCGGCCCTTGTCAGTCAATGGCAATCACATAAGGAAAGAAAACCTTTATCTTCAAGCAGAAGCTCTCATATTGTATTTACTCTGTAATCTGTCTACTGTGCACCCAAATTTCTAGCCAATATTCAAATCTTAATTCTAAGCTTAAATTTTCCCATCCACCTACATAAGACCGCGCTTAAAAGCCAAGCATATATGCAATCTGCTCTCTCTGGCTCCCAACACAGCCGGAAATTCCTATTTAAATACGTAAACAGAAGCGAAAGGCTAAACTCTATAGGTATGTGCGGCTAAGCAATTGTGCGTATAAGCAACTAAGTCTCACTATATCCAAAAACAAACACAAATAATAATGCTGAAAAAATCCATAAATATATTCTCCCCACGCCAACTACAACCCTTAGGCGTCAACAGCACACGTAACTGCACTTCACTATCGATGTTTCCGATTTGTTTGATTTTTCATGGCAAACAGCACAGGAAAAAAAACTACACAAAACCCAAAAGCCAGTAATCGATTTAAAATTCACAGACGAACTAAGGCTAAACACATCTGTATGTATGTATGTGCATGTATTTATCCGCATAGTACGTATGAGCGTGTATATGCGTTCTAGTCAATACACCAGCTGATGGATCAGAGTATTAATCGATAGGGCTTGAGCCATTTTGCCGCGTGCGTGTTTTGTAAGTGAAATCAAATTGGTTTTTGGAACATCGAATGCAGACAAATCCGATACGAATGAGCCTTCACAACCGAACAAACACCAAAAAAAAAAACAAAATTGGATATGAACAGAACGATTCGAATTCTTCAGTAACATTTGATATTCCGGTAAGATGAAGCAAATCGTTACCTTATTTGCTGGCACACTTTGCTCGGTTATCGACATTGGCAATCACTCACACGCCATCAACCTTCATTACGTGCACCGCAGTAAGGTATGTCTAGTATGCAATACATACTTGTGTGAGTATGTAAATTTTACAAGGACTTGCTGTTTGTTTGTTTGTTTGTTTCTATCATCGACAATTCTTTACCATTTCTATGTTTTCTTGTTAACTTTTCACACACAATTCTATATTTTGCAAGAGGTAGCAAAAAATAGGGCACATATCTACATATTTACATCTACCTACATATATGTATGTATATATATTTTTTGCTACTGGCTTCTGCTAACTAATTGCTTTTGAATAATGATTGATTTTCTCAATTGTGGTCGCTGGAAATCAACCAAATGGATGGACAAATGCAAAGTACTCCAAAAGCACATCTGAAGTGATTTGCATTTCATTGCATTTTTTTCCAATTTCCTTTACTATTTTCATCTAACTCGATTTGTATGCAAATGTGAAATTTAGATTGAAGAATTAATGAAAAATCCGAAACGAAACCGGCAGGTTGGCACAAAATTGCAATATTTTGCAAATTTATTTTAAATTAACCCTTGGTGCGTAGTTGTAGAAGCTTTACATAACTGCAAACAATTTTAAAGCGTGAAGGCTTCTGTATTTCTGTATTTACCTTATTCTCTAAGTTCTAGGATTCTTAGTCTGTGGGAAACTTTTTAGCGCACTCAGAGGCACAAAATTTAGCTACCTCTACATATTTTATAATTTTCTAAGAACTATTTTTCTAAAAAAATTTTATAAATAAATAAAATATCTATATTAAAAATTATTTATTTTTAGGAAAATTTCACATAAATTCAATTAACACAGAAAAACTAATACGAGGACGCGTCAATAGATATTTAAGCTCATATTGAATACTCCTTTAGAAACATAAAAACTTTCTGTTTAACACATTTTTGATTTGGCTGAACATTTTTTACGGCTTCCATTTTGAGAAAAAACAGAGATACGTGTTCTAGATGATCTCCGTAGACGAGTTGGTTTGAGCGTGACTACTATTTGGTGAATGCAGGTTCAAGCGCCATTGTGCCTTATAATGTCAATCGAAGTTGACATTAAACTGAAGGTCCCTCCATTTTGTAGGACAACATCGAGCTGAGTACCTCAATATACTTCAGTACAAAAAACTTTGTGTGCCATTTTTCAAAACGTTTCATCATTTTTACGAGAAGTTTAAGCTTTATTAGTAAATATCTAGTTTCATAGTCGGTTCAGTTATTGCCAGGCTTTTGCTTCCATATAAAAATTTTCGAGCGTATACTTTGTATGGAAGGCAGAGCGTGACACTTCTGGGAAAAAATTATGAAAAATCAATTGTATATTGGATTCTATAAAAACGTGCACTTTGTTGGACTAAAATTCAATTGGCTACAAAACTGAATGCACAGCAAATTTATAAAAAATTTGGTATAGAAGTTTAACGATTTAATGAAAGTTTCAAAAATTTTGCACATAGCTTGAGGTTTGTGGGTAAGAAAATATAATTTGGTTTTCTGTTTTTCATAAAAAATATGTAAAATTTCGTAACTTCTAGCCTGGAAATTTATTTTAAAAAATCCGTACCTCCTGTTAATATTCGAATTCGAAATTCTTTTGAACCTAAAAGAATAAGTTTTTGAAACAACCATATTTGTCACTAAACATGAATAACCAAATTCGTGCTCTAATAACAAAATTTATAATATATACAATATTAGGCTGGATCGATTTGTGGGGAGGCAAAAAAATCGCCCATTGCTCTGTGAAAATCATATTCTAGGGATCAAAATAAGAAACTTTGCCTAAGGAACCATACCTCTAAAAGAATTCTGATGTCCCCCAATTAGGGTCGAACTTTTTAGTTTCTTTTCTCATGTAAAGGCCAAAAATGGTGATATTTTGAAATGATTGTATGGGGAACCCCCCAAGGGAGTTCCAGGGGTGTGCCACTGGCATGGGTGGATCGGCCGTCCAAAGTTAGTGGGGGTCGGTCATACATTTGGACTCGATTGGAGCACTCTAAATGGGTCAAAGTGGGATTTTTCGTTCGATCCAAATTGGGGGACATCAGAATTCGTTTTAGAGGTATGGTTCCTTCGGCAAAGTTTCTTATTTTGATCCCTAGAATACGATTTTCACAGAGCAATGAGCGATTTTTAGTGAATCTATGAAAGTTACGTCGCAGGGCAAACCTCGAAAAATCGGGATATCATTAAAAATGTCCTACTAAATGTAGTGGTCTTGTTCCGTTTGTTGGTGTAACTAAATTTTTGTCTGAGTGCCTCTTGTGCTTTTCCTCCAATTTTATTATTAAATTAATATTTGGTTTCTACCAAAGAGAACAGGGAGAAAGAGAGCCATTGATAACTATTTTATTAAATAATTGAGGTAATCACAAATGGGTCATTAGTATCGTATTGCTGTATGTTATGTTGTATATGTGGTGTTGCCACATCTAGGAAAAAACGGCAAAAGTTTAAAAGTTTTTGGCAAAGCACATTTTTTAAACCAAACTCCAACTATCATTCTATTTTTAGGGTGCGTCTTAATGTTGTTCCACAAATGAAGGCACCTCTAAAGCTTCAAGCCAACACCGAACGGCAGATATTTTTATGAGCAGGTTTTTCTTGGCAAAAATACACTCGGAGGTTTCCCATTGCCTGCCGAGGGGCGACCGCTATTAGAAAAAACTTGTTCTTAATTTTGGTGTTTCACCGAGATTTAAACCTGCATTCTCTCTGAATTCCGAATGGCCGTCACGCACCGATGCATTCGGCTACGGCGGCCGCTAAATATAATATAGGTAGCTTAATTTAGCTTAATGGCAGCCATTTTGTTTTGGTGACATCTGTCAAATCTTTTGTTTATTATTCAGCTGTTTGTGCCGAATCATCATGGCAAGTTACTCGATTGAACAGCACGTTCAAATGATACAACTTTATTATCGAAATGAGTGTTCATTAACGCAAACGTTGCGCGCATTGCGCCCATTTTTCGGTAGACGTGGTGGCCCTTCAAAGTCGACTCTTCAACGTTTGGTGACCAAATTTGAGACGACCGGGTCAGTAAACAGTAAATGTTCAAAGAACGCAAGATCAGCCGAGAACATTGCGGCGGTCCGTGAAAGTGTACAGCAGAACCCGAGGCAGTCTATTCCTCGCCGTTCACAAGAACTTGGCCTTTCGCAGACTTTAACTTGGCGAATTTTGCGTCGTGACCCAGGAGCTCAAAGTTGATGACCATAGACAACGCCGTTTGTTCGCTGACTGGGCTTCGAATCGTTTGGAAGAGAACCCCAGTTTTGGGCGAAAAATCATCTTAAGTGACGAGGCGCATTTTTGGATGAATGGCTGTGTTAACAAACAAAATTGCCGTATATGGGACGACACCAATTCACATGAGGTTCGCCAGGTGATAATGCATCCTCAAAAAGTTACCGTTTGGTGTGGATTTTGGGCCGGCGGCGTCAATGGTCCGTACTTTTTTGAAAACGACGTTGATGAGGCGGTCACCGTCAACAGCGTGAGCTACACAACGATGATAACCAATTTCTTATGGTCCATATTGAACCATATGGACCTAGACGACATGTGGTTCCAGCAGGATGGAGCTACGTGCCACACAGCAAACGCCACGATTGACATTCTGCATGAACGATTTGAGGGTAAGGTTATCTCTCGCAGGGGTGATGTGAATTGGCCACCAAGGTCATGCGATTTGACCCCGCTAGACTTTTTCCTGTGGGGTTTCTTGAAGTCTCAGGTCTATGCAAATAGACCACCATCGACCGATGCTCTAAAGGTGAACATAACACAGGCCATCGCTCAAATTCAGCCGGATCTATGCGGAAGAGTCATTGAAAATTGGACCACTCGGATCCGTTCCACCGTAAGAAGCCGAGGCGGGCATTTGAATGATGTCATATTCCACACTTAATGGCATATATGCGCCTTTCAAATAAAAACAATATTTTGTCAATAACTCACACACAGCTTGTTTTATTCTATTTCAACATCTATCCGCCCTTATTGAAAAACCCTTTATAAAAATTAGCTTTAAGAAGAAAGCCAAAAATTGGCTTTAACAACGTGCCACCTCCCATAGCCTTGAAGTGTTTAGCCAATTTTTAACTTCGGAACTATCTTTCACAACATTGTTAGCAAAAAATCGAATTATAATTTTGTTTTAAATTTAAGTATCTGTTTTTGTGATAAGATTTATTTTGTTTTTTACTTGTCTATGACGAAGTGAAAATTGTGTTCAGTAGTAAAACTCCGTTACTCCCATTTCCTACTCCCCAATTTTCAATCCAAATTTTTTGCTTTATTTGCTTACAAAACTTTAATGGCATACTGTTTAATCTCAAAACGTTCCTTTTCTTTATTTTTTCAATAATAAAAATTATTTTCATTCGAATTGTTTTTGTTTTGTTTTGAAATTGCCATCGATGGGTGACAACATTTTTGCTTAATGTTTTGCTATCTTACTATTTCATAGTTTCAATCTTTTCAGATTATCTTTGCATTTTTACGCATTCCAGTTTTTCAGTTAAAAAGACAAATTCAGTTAAGGTAACTGTACATCCACTAGTTTAATTTAAAGTGGCCGACCTTGACAACTGGCAGGTACCAATTTTGTAAAAATTTTTTTTTTAATTACCTATCCACAATTTTTCACTTAGTGGAATTTCTGATTTTTATTCATTCTATCGCAATGGGTAATCCAATATTTTTACAGTAATCCAAGAGAAAAATTAATAGCTAATATGAAGCTGCCATTTAATTAGCGCCATTAAAAACTCGCACCGTATCAGTTTCCTCATCTTTAGAATTTAAAAACTTCTACGTGCACTTATCCATATTAAAAAAAAAATTAGTTGATTCAAAGTTAATCCAAATTAAATTATTACTAATTTCTTTTGCCTAAAACCAATCAAAAGCTTTACGTGCATTAATTCGTATGTACTTATAGAAAAAAGTTGCAATATTTAAAAAAATAATAATAATTTTCGATTTAAAAATAAATCCTAAATTAAATCAACCCTAATTTCCATTATCTGCGAATAATCCAATGCAAATTTTCAGAATCATTGAGCCATTGAAAAACAACTAAATTTTTAGTCAGCCAACTGCCTGCGCGCTATTTAGCAGCCAGGCAAAGATGTATGCCAATAATGAAGGGGAAAGAGCAAACAGAGAGTCTACAAAAAATCAAGCCATATAAAAGTGGAAGTGCGCGCAATAGAGCACAACGTTTAACCCATCGATATTATACTATATCAATAGGAGTTTCTACACCAGCGCAACTATTATATATTTTACGTGTGTTTGTGTGTCCACGTATATATGTATGTGTGGATAAGTGTTGTAAGTTAGCGCTATTTGAGTGCTGCGCTCAATAATCTTGCCCCACAGACTCATCAAACAATGGCAGAGCATAACATAATTTCCAGCACTTCAAATTGGCCTCGGATCATTGGTATGAAGGAAAATTTATATCTATATTACTTATTTGGAGCATACATACGCATATATAATAGTAAAAGTGTGTGATTGTCTAAGGCGAGTGGCAAAGTGTCTGTGCGGCAATTTTACTGTCGAATAGCTACGGTCAGCAGCATCGAGCTCAACGACACCGATACCGAACAAGTCAACTTGGCGTCAAACGCTTTATGGTATACACCCACACAACCCATTCAACCCACTTTTCAATGTTCCATTCACGCTTCAACCGGCTTCAATTTCATTCCGTGCACATCGCATTGCGCTTTTGTCTCTTGGATTCTCCATCGCCATCCTGTTGTGTATTGTACAAAAGGATGAAACCTTTTTGGCTACGTTAACTTCCTTCATAGCTGACGGATTCAACATTGTAAAAATGCAGTTTTACGCTTGAATTGTTTGGAGACTGATTTCAATCTGTTTTTCCTGTTTTTAAACAACTTTTTACAGCTTTTGTTTTTCGCTAAATTCCTGCAGACTCGAAATGGTGGTGTTGCTCAATGACCAACTGTCAATTGGCATGCACACTGTGCGGCAGAGAGAGGGGAGAAAGAGAGAGAGTATGCGTGTTTTTGAATTTGTTCCTGAAGTGACATGCCCCACTGAGTAGGTGCCCAGAATATCATCACTTTCAATATTTGCCTTTCAATTTATGGCTAATGGCGTTGGAAAACACACCGATAAGGTCAGGCAATGAGGAAGAAATTCAATACAGATACAAATAGAATACAGAAAATAAGAAAATAAGCATAAGCTTAGTAAAATTAGAATCGATTTTGTACTAAAGGCGAATCTGACTTAAAAAAGAGCTTTGAGGTGGCGCACAATTAAACAACCTGTCGGAAGATTTAAAAAATGGAAAAAAACTGAATTAAGCAGCTGCACCATACAAACAGACAAACAACAACACGGAAATGTCTAAATAAAAATTTGCATTATTCCAAATAATATTTTTTCTTTTTTAATTAGTAAAACATTATTCTCAAAAAAAATTGGAAGATTAATTGTATGCTAAATACGTACTCCATAAGTTTCTTTGCCACGAAAAAGCTCTTGATAAAAACTATCTGTCGGCTTGAAACTGTAGATCCCTCATTTGTGGAACAACATCAAGACATAAATAGGAGGAGGAGCACGACTAAACACCCAAAAAGGGTGCACACGCCAATTATATATATATATATATAAGTTTTATATGCAACTTGAAACAATATATGCTTTATTGAGCCCCGCAGTCAGTTATTGAATTCAATTCGCTTTGATATCTTTTAGGCCAGAAGCTGTAACCATATAAATCAAATAGCTTTTGGCAGTATAAAAAAAATAGTTTGTGGCTAAAGGTGGACATTTCCATTTCATGCCACTGATTTAAGATCAGTTCCACTCCTAGCAAACTCATCTGCGATGCAGATTCCAGTAATGTCTCTGTGTCTATGCATGCTTGCAACATTCGTGGTACAGCAGTTAACCAGTTAATCAGCGCAGTCGGATCTTAAAGTAATACGAGGGGTGCCTTTTATATGTCGGGATTTGGCAACCCTGGTGTTGCAATCTGGCAACTGACAGCTGTATCGCAAAGTTTGACATTTTTTGGCTTTTACGTACTCAGAACGTTTTGAAATACCAGCGCTATTTGTGTTGTTTACAGTAACTTAAAAGATTCATCTCGGTCCAAAAATGGAATTAAATCGTGAACATTTTCGTGCGATTATTTTTTACAACTTTCGACGTGGGTCAACTCAGCAACAGTGCATGGATGAACTTAATTCATTTTTTGGCGATGAAACTCCATCAAGGACCAGTGTTTATCGATGGTATGGTGAATTCAATCGTGGTCGTAGTTCACTCCAAGACGAATTTCCTGAAGGTCGTCCAAAATCAGTTATTGTTCCGAAAACCATTGATGATGTACGCGAACTGATATTGCAAGATCGTCATGTGACCTATAGTGGGACCAGCATACATTCAATATTGCATATAAACATTTGACTGTCAAAAAAATTTGTTCGCGTTGGATCCCACATAATTTGTCAATCGCTCAAAAAAAGGCTCGTGTCGATTGGTCGAAGGAAATGCTCAAAAAATACGATCGCGGGGCTTCGAAACACGTCTATGACATCGTGACAGGTGATGAATCATGGTTTTACGCGTATGAGCCCGAAAGTAAACAGCAGTCGACTGTATGGGTGTTTCAAGATGAGCCAAATCCAACAAAAGTTGTTCGCGCACGAAGCACTTCCAAGCAAATGGTCGCCTGTTTTTTCGGAAAAACTGGACATGTCGCAACCGTACCACTAGAACAATGCAAACAACAGTAAATTCTGAGTGGTACACAACCATTTGTTTGCCAGTTGTCTTCCAAGAAATTAGGAAGACCAATCGCCAAAGACGGATCACTCTTCACCAGGACAATGCGAGCTCTCACACATCGGCTCAAACAACTGCATTTTTGAGCACCCAAAACATCGAATTAATGGGTCATCCGCCGTATAGTCCTGACTTGGCACCGAATGACTTCTTTTTATTCCCGTACGTAAAAAACAAACTGAGAGGTCCACGTTTTTCGACACCTCAAAAAGCAGTTGCGGCATTCAGAATGCATGTTTTGGAGGTACCTCATTCAGAGTGGCAAAAGTGCTTCGACAATTGTTCAAACGCATGCAAAAGTGTATAGATCTTCATGGAGAATATTTTGAGAAACAATAAAGTGATTTTCGATGATTAAAACTTGTTTTTGTTCTCTAATCCCGAAATATAAAAGGCACCCCTCGTATTCATCAATGTTTTTGTTTTCCGAAGGCATTTCTTATTCACTCCAATGATCATTGATCCCAACTAAAATATAAAGTATTTTTATATTAAACATAGCTCAATCTACAACAAATATCACACAAATTCAAAAAAGTTTCCAAGTTCGTACAAAATCTTGAAAATTGTAAACCTTTTTGAACAGAATTTACAAATAGAGTTTGTGTTTCTAGTTTTATAGTCTATCCAATTCTATTACAATAAAGTGCAGGTTTCAAGCGCTGGAAAATGTTTGTTGCTTTTTGATAATTTTTTCTTGACACACCAACAAGGCACCAAGACAACACATTTTCTCAAAACAAAAAAAAAAAACAAAAAAAAAAAATCAAAAACACCAAACGGAAGCCGAATTACATATATCTTCAGCGAAAAAATAAAACACGAATCGTAATAATTATCGTTGATCAAAAATATAAAAATAAAATTAAGACAAAAATCAGTATTCATGGAAGAAGATATAACAACAGAATATAATAATTACATTAAATCAGAAAGAAAAAATATTTACCGACGGCTTTTGTTGCTAGTGCTGCTAGGCAATTATTTGTTAAATAATTTATTATTATACAAATGCTCAAGAAATAAAAAAAATAAATGAAATCAACAACTAATTACCAGTTTGCTTAACCTTCCTACGGTCTTCAAATTAACTGACGCGGACGGACTTCGGGTCAAATTTGACCCAATACAATATTTTCAAGGTTTATACTTGGTTTTTGATTATTTTTACTGTTAAGTTTTTTTCCATTAAATGGGTATCTTAAATAAAATGAAAATAGAAATATATTTATTCCATTATCATATTTTTTTATTAATATATTTATGAAAATTTTTATTTTATTTTTATGTGAATAATACAAACTTTAACAAAAACGTTTATTCAATAACAAAAAAATAATCATGAATAACGAAAACTTTAAATAAAAAGTGTATTTAATAATGAAAGAAAAAAGAAATAAATTATTTCAGACAGTTTGTACACAAAGTAAGAGTTTTAGAATGTTGTTTACATATATATTTATTACAAATGTCGCAAACTAATCCTGTTTTGTTATCAGTTTTTGGGCATAGTTGACATCGACTTTTTTTAGTTATTTTCTTTTCCGCCGTGTTTCCAAATTGACCTGATGATGATGGTTGTGCATCCAGTTGAGAATCCTTTCGTATTTTTTTGGCAATTTCAAGGGAAAAATGTGCTCGTGGTAAAGTTTGTAGCTTTTTTATATAGGGTGTTACGAGCTGCATACCAAGGTTTTCCAAGTAAAAACGGCGCTTTGTAAGACAGCCCTCTTTCCAGGTGTGGTTGGCGGATTTGAATAAAACGAAAGCGTTATAAGCTGAAATGTCGATTATGTAACTAAACACTACTTGAGGCCACCGTTTTGTCATTCGTTTGCAAGTGTAACCGCTTACAGCTTTGTCCAATGTGTCTA